>JAULBZ010008659.1:0-10571 GCA_032360805.1 Neoturris breviconis | reverse complement strand
TCTGTGTCGAGAAAGTTGTGACGGAATTTGTGTTCTCGTAGGTGACTGAAACCAACCCTGAGCCTATTCAACAGGATAACATCTATAGGGTCGTATACACCATAAATGGTAAAATTTAATTTGTTTCCAGATCCTGTCTTCTCCATAAGTCTCTTAGATAAATTCCGTGGTCGTTTTCCGAATTTAGGTTTATCTTGTGCCGTCGAGAATCTAAATGTCAGTATGTTTATCAAAGTTATATGCGTCATTTATACAGACAATTTTATTCCTAAGCAACGGTTGCCATGGTAACTAGAAATTGCTAATTACCATGACAACCGTTGCTTAGGTAAACTGTCTAAAATAGGCGGTTGCAATGGGTTTTTGTTTCTGGAGTGTGTTTTAGGTCCCTGTTGCTATGGGCCCTGTACCCCAATAGTCAGCATTTTTGAAAAAATCAAAACGAATGAAAACTTCTGTTGGGGGGCATCATAGGACAAAGCCACAAATTGGGGCATTTAACATTAACATATTAGAACTATTTGTTATGCGACATATGACGCTTTAGAATAAAAGCCTGAAAACATTAGTGCAAACTGTTTTGGTCTAAAAGTTTTTTTGGTGGCGTCATTATTTTTTGATGACGTCAGCTTCAAAAGAATTCTCTTAGTATTTTCAGAATATGGACTCGTAAATACAGCAAAGAATGCATAACTTTCCTCGATCTATAAGAATCAAGGGAACGAAGTTGATTGTGAAATTCTTTTGGTTTTGTGTAGTTTAATTAAAATATGTAAAAACTATGATTATAATGTTATAATATTATGACGCAATAACGACATAAAACAATTATCCAATTATATTGATTTATGAAGAGAATAGCTCAAATAAAATTTAGTCATTTATTGGTTGCTTCAAAATAGAACTCTTTGACGATGAACTCTGATTTCTGATTTCTACCACTAGAGATGCATTCCCGATATCTCCTGTTCTCTTTTCGTAAGGCACTTTTATACAAATTGAAATAGAAAAAGTTGCAAATGATAAGAAACAATTAATCTTCAAGATCCTAACTTAGAAAGCACAGTAGTGGATTATATCCTAAATGAAGCTATAATTCTAAATGAAGCAATTACATTGGTTGAAAGCGACGTCACCTTCAACCAATGCAATGATTTCATTCAGAATTTGTACGAACAAATTCGCCTAGTAGAAATAACTTAATGTTCTCCTAATCTGGCAAGAGAAAAGAGCTTGAAGCAGCCGACACGATTTCTTCAAATTACTGTGTGTGTATCCATCTATCAAGTCGACTTGTTAAATTCCCTCAAAGATGCTAGTACAATGTTGTTTACTGTGGACTTTGAATAAGTTCTTGTTTATTAGGTTAGAACCAGATACACTATTCGTTATCGAGGCTTTTGTTGAGAATTAAATCAAATTTGGGATCGGATGATCGCTTTGGACTTTGTAAGAACAATTATTGAAAAACTTAGTTAGAATTAATTGACGTTTCTCAAATTGATTCAGCAATGAAATACATATATAATATTGAATATCAGTTTTCGAATTCTACACTACACTACCTTTAAATGAACATTTTCATAAGTATACCTATAACAGAACTTCTTTTTTTATGGATAAGATGTAATGTTAAAATCCTTACAACATTTGCATTGGCCTTACTCTGCCTCGTTTTCAAGTAATACTATTTCTTTAAACGTCGATAAAAACTTCGCAATCAGTATTTTATTTCATGACTATAGAATTTTCAGTGAAGATTTCGAAAATTAATATTAGAATGCCTGAAAATGAAATTAAATTAACGAATGACGTCATAATTATGCATCGTACGTCATAATTATGCATTATGACGTCATAATTATGCATCATTGTTTCTGGAAAGGTCCATTGAATCCATTACCGTTTCTAAAAGAAATCTCCGAGAATTTTAAGAAAAGTTGGTAAATAAAGAGTCATATCTCTGATTTTATTACTGTTATTTTTTTTGTTAAAATAGGTAATATCAATAAATTTCAAAATATTCCAAATATTCAAACATATATATAATAACTAGCTAGCACTGCACGGAATGACCACCCGGTACGAATCTACCGGCATACGACGTCGTAACAACGTCAAAACGTGCTTTTTTATGTTTGTCCCGGACGATATTTGGTGGTCATTTCCCCGCTGTGTAATATAAATACATAACTAGTGAGCAGACATTTGCAGACGTTGTTCTAACGTTATTTTGCTGACTTTGAACAGGTTTGTGCCGGCTGGGTTATAACCAAAATATTTTTATTAGCGCCCTGGCTCGCCAATTTCAAAACATACAGGATATTTTGATTTTTTGGATTATAAATTTTTTGCTTTATAAGACATATTTACATAACATATCATAACATATTTATCCCATAAAATAAAAAGTTTCTCGTCATACGTAAAACTTCTGTGTAGAACTTATCCTACTAACACACGTCGTCTAAACACCATCGAAACCACGTCAAAACAACGTCGCGACGTCATTTTGATGTTGATCAGCCGTTGTTCCGACGCCATTATAAATGTCCACAATCTGATTTACCTTATGTATGTTTCTTTAATCGTTATTTTGAATAAAGATCAAAGATATATATGTATTTGAGTAATTTAGTCCAAACAGTTCCTAATTTACTCTAACTTAACAATTTAGAGGAGAGGAGGGAAAATGGCGACTTTAAAGGAAGAAATCTTTCGGCTATCTGTTATGTGTCGAGCTTTGAAAATTTGCGCAAATATAGTCCATTATAAATTGTACATGATAGCATTAAAATATTTTACTGACGTCAGTATTTTTATTGATGACGTCATTAAAATTAGCTTATATAGCAAAATGTCATGGTTTTAGGCTACTGTTTTTAGTTTTTGTTAGGCAGATTATCTTTTGTTAAAACTTTCTGCATATGTATTCTATACAATAAGATACTGTTTTATGTCAAATAAAATATGCTGACGGCAATAATGTTTGCTAATGACGTTACAAAAAAATATATTTTGAATTTTTTCGCTACACCAAATTTCGGGTCACCATGGAAATATCGTAAAATTATACAAACTTTTCTTTTCGCGATTATAATCCTAGATACATTTTAGGAAAAGTAACAAAATTTCAGATCAAAGAGATAATTATTAAAGGAGGTATAACGTTGAGAGGGGCTTTGAAGCCTTAAATTCACGTAAAAAAATTGTAAATTAAATTCTCGCGAAAATTTCTTCCTTTAAAGTAAATTTTCAGGAGTTGACTAAATATTTTACCAACTAGAATTTTTCCTTTTACTTAACCTCTTTTCCCCTAATATGGTAAGCTATCTATATCATATGCATCGTTTATTACCATGTGATCGATATGACCAACCAGAACATGTTCTCTACATGATCAGCAAAAATGTGAAGAAAGCTATGAGCATGAATATATTTGTAGGACCAATTAATCTACCACCATTGCATTTATGGGTTGTGCAGCATGAATACTGAAATAATAATAAATTAATTAATAAATTCAGCCAGGGCTCGAAATAACAGCCGGTCATCGCTGTGGAGGAGAGATTTTTCAGAATATTTTCAGCCAAGTTGGTGACCAGTGAACAAAAAATGGTTCAAAGTCCGCAGTAAAAACGGTAGAACATCGTTTTCTACGTTGTTCTAGCGTTTTTACTGTTGACTTTGAAGTTTTCATGGTGAAATATACCAAACAAATGTGCATCCGCCCAACAGATTCAATTCTATCTGACCAATATGTCCTCAGTACGCACATTAAGTCCTCAGTACGCCCAGTAAGTCCTTAGTACGCCCAGTAAGTCCTCAGTACGCCCATTGACAAACAAAGTAATAAACTTACGTCACAACTTTCCTCAAGACTCCCGCAAAGTTTATAGCTATTACATTGATCCATGGGCACACATCCTTTACGATGAAATTGCCAACTTCCTATTATTTTAAAGGATGATGTGAAGCATTGTTTATTATCTCCACATTCAATGGTTGTTTGATGTGATATACATTTCGACATTGTATTTTCACTGCATGCAAAACATTTCACCTCACCATTCACTAGATATAAGCATAAACAACAATACATTCAACTGGCACGATTCAACTGACATGATTGGTTCTCACCACAGCAATCTCCTTTCCAGGCTTATTTCTAGAGTTATCAGGGTTAGGTAGAAAACCCTAGTATTAAGGTTGCCAGTCCCACCCCTATGGCCACACTTTCTCTTGATGTAAATTGTTGTAGTTTACTTGTGGATACAATATTTGCGGTATTTTAACATTGCGTGTAGAATGACATTACAAAAATATATTAAAGATAATTACATCATATAGTAAAGGCCGTTTTCCACTTCAAAAAGTGAACAAACAGCCTTAAGTTAAGTGTCAACAAATCATTAACATTAATTGCATATGGGGAATTAATAGTAATCATAATAGACATTAGAGACTAATTGCATTTATCGTTCTTATTAAATAATAGAGATGTACTATAGTGACTTATTGCGGTGTCGGTGAAACATTGTGAACTAAGGAGTTTGCCGACGAAAAAAAATTCTGCTGACGTCAGAAATTCTTGATGATGGCACCATAACATGGTACATATTTTTAGATTTTGATGAATTCAAAACAGTAATGATGATATTCTAGTATTGTGCTTCAATTATATTTCTAAATAAGAAATAATGTACGGGTAGGAATGTAATCTAGACTCTAGCTTAACTAGTGTCTGCTAAACCATTCCACGATAACTAAAGACGTCAATTTGTCGCAGTCCTTGTACTATGATTCACTTGTATTTTAAAAGAAAGCATTCAATAAACCTAAAAGCGTAACTGACCACCTTCTATATCACCTGTTATGTGACGCAACTATGTCTAAGATATACTTTTTTACACAAAGATATTTTTAGGTACATTGGACATAATATAACACGTCATAGTACAGTTTATGACTGAGAAGTTATATTCAGATTCTGTGAATAAAAATCGATCCAATGAAAGGAGAGCTGGTGTGAAAAATCCCGAAATGCGGGATTCCACTCAGAAAAAATTTCAGTGGTCCAGAAAAAATTCTTTAAAGAACAAAATAATAAGTTAATATTTTTCAACCTTTAAAATATTTTCCGGCCGATAGGTTAATTATTTTCCAGCTGAAATTCTTCTGGAGTGGAAATGGGCCTAAAAACATGATATGACCTTCTGTTTAAGTGTTGAGTAAACATTTCTATTTTAATATCGTATAATTATACTCTTCTTCTCTCACCTTGACTGATGTATAACAGTACCATAACAAAAGAATACAGCAAAAGATTTTCCATTTTTTCCATTTTTATACTTCTTTATTATTACTTATTATAAGTGTTATCTGCACAGGCGAACACTGAATCAACGAGGTTGCAATTCATTGGCTATTTGTACCAAAGAGCCAATCAGTTGCAAGATCGTTGACTAAACAGTAATCTTCATAGCACATTTATTATATAAAGTTTATCCGATTATTACTAGCTAAACTCCAAATCTATCAAATATGTTTTGGAAAAATAACAACTTTTTATTTCTCACATATTTCGAGATTATAAATCTATTCAATGTTCTAAATATTTGCTTCCACACAGTTACTACATCAAATAACAATAACAAATATTAAACAAATCAGCCGTAAAGTTCTTCTAGCGCTGGCATTTCATGTATAAAGACATAAAATAATCTTTTATAAAATTAAGATAACGTGATAGTATTTGCAAACAATATCACACCACAATTATATGGAACGATAAAAAAACGTTTATCAGGGCGCTATCGTAACCATGTATTATTTTTGCCCTGTATTGTATGATATGAATCATCGAAGCAGGGTGCTATTGTAGCCACAGTTACATATGCCTATAAATCACAGAGGTAAGGCGTTATTGTAACCACAGTACCCTGTTTATAAATCACAGAGGTAGGGCGCTATAACCACAGTACTCGGTTTCATATGTATGACTCACCAAAGCCGAATGCTATCGCAATCATGGCGCACAGTTTCATATAAATTACTGAAGCAAGCGCTAACGCCGGCGCCCTGTTTTTATGTATCAATCATAGATCATATCAGTAATACTTCGCGACACGACTCCATCAGGTGAGCCGCAACTCATTATTTGAAAGTGAATATTTTCGTGTTGGAATTTTAATTTATATTTTTTGCTTACAAGTTTTCATTGATTACAACTAAATTGTCGACCAATATAATGTCTTCTTTTGGCTTTCGCATGGAACTTTCCGCCTATTGGAAATCAATCTTTAGATCGTTCTTCGATTGTGTCGTCTCCATCAAATATTATATTGTAATATCACAGTGGGGAAGTCTACTGAATATTGTCTTGTATTTCTCCGTATTTGGACTGTGTATTGCCATATATGGCAATACACAGCCTTAATACGGATAAATACTAGAACGTATTCACGCTGTGAATATCGCTGTTGTATCGGACAATTGTATTCTCAAAATTGAAGGTTTTACATTTTTCTTATTTGTTACGTGTAAAGAGGAATTTACAATAGTCGAACAAATTTGTGTGAAAGCCAAAAGGAACACATGCCATTGGCAAAAATTGACATCGCACGCCGTATGATATCAATTACTACTAATGAAATGTCTTATTTTGGCTAGTGTAAATTCACCTTAACAGTTTCTGATAGATCTTAGATAACAGTATATTAAATTAGCCCATAATGAGATTACGGTTTTGGTTTCACTATTCTTTAGATTAAAAGCCAGTCATTGCATTATTAATATTCTAGCAGTCATTTTTAATTTTTCAATGTTCCGGGGGTAATGATATAAAAAGTTATTATTTTCTTTCTTTTTAATTTTTGATAAAAAAACTCCTTCGAATTTCTTTATTTTTTTCTATTCAAAGACACCAAGAATCATAAGACACAATACAAAAACACTTGATACACTTGACCTACCTGAGGCAAAGTGAAATTAGTTTGTATTTTTGTTTTAACCGATTTTGACTCTCCTTCTTGTGAACAGGGATAATATTTTCTTGTTTCCGGGAGTCAGGGAAATGGCGTGATATGATTATTGATTCAATAAGTAGTTTTAGCGGTGGGATGATAGAATCACCACACATTTGAATAGTTTTAACACTATCATGTCCGTGCTCTTTATTCAGATTTAAAATCCAAAAAATGAGAAAGTGATATCCATTATGCCCTGGTTTATTCTGTAACTGATTTCAGGAATGACACTGCATCGGTTGGCAAAAAATACAAATTCTTCAAATCTGTTTCAACTTATGTTAATTTCACCTTCTCGCTTTATAAGAACAGAAATATATTTCTTGTAAAACCTGTTCTTGTGTCATATATCCCTATTTCCTATATCCCTATTCACCCAAGGTTTAGCTCAAGTTGTACTACACTAAAATATTTCAAATAGTAGCTATATAAGTTTCTGAAAATATTAACTAATGTGTTATTGAATTGTTCCACTTGGTCATTAATATTGAGGTCTGTAAGGGCCCTGGTTAGATCAAAGTTTTAAAGACTCATGTTAATAAATTCTACTTAATTCTACATTTTTTGATGATGACACGTGTTGTAAAGCAAATGATAAAATCCACTTCCAACAATTAGATTTGTATAGTTTGCAAAAATTAAATCAATACACGACGGAGACTAATTAGGTTCAAAATTGATTGGCTACTTAATTATCTGCGAATATCCTAACAAAGTTGACATACTATGCAGTTCCAAGCCATAGAGACTAGTTGTTCATTCTATCCACCAATTAGTACATTTTACATTCAAGTTTCCACTATAAGCTACAAATTCTCGGATTCTCGGGCTTTGCTAGAACAGAAAATCGGAAAGGAAACTATTTATATCATCTACAGGTACGTTAGGAGAAAGGTAAACAGCAATTCCATATAAGTTCCAATGACACAGAGAAATATTCTGATTGCGCGTAATAACATAGCCTGCTTAAACAATACCGTTCAAAGGAGTATTTGTATGACAAACAATGGAATATCAGGAGGTTTCCAACATCATAAATACTTAGAAGATCGAAATCACATAATTTGCTTATGGAAATCAAATTCCTTGAAATAAATTATTACCTCTCAAGCTACTTCTAGGTGATTCTCATTTTTAAATGTACGATTTATTTTTTTATAAGAACTTGGAAAATTTTATCTGAGTTTGTTGTTAACCTTATAAGCCACGGGATTTTAGGGGGTCTAATAACCCGGGGAATACAATGTACCACACCCTGATAATTTTCGAATTACCGCTACTGCTGGTTATAATATTGCCCAAGCTGTATTATTTAAATAAACTTACAATAAACATTACCACACGCTATCAGTATATAATCGGTATGTCAGTATGTGGTAACTAATGTGTGATGTCAATTTCTACCAATCAAATGTCTTTATTTAGCTTTTTCACGGAATAATTCGCCTGTTGGAAATGAAGCCTAAACATCATTATTACATTTAAACATCAAAGTGACCTTTTTTAAATATTGATTAAGGTCATGTGCAAAAACAGAATTATAACGAATACTAGCAAATCAACGATCTTGCAATGGATTGAGTTCTTCGTGTCAAAGATACCATCCATTGCAAGCTAATTTAGCATCTTCCTTTCCACTAACTCTAAAATACATCAGGGTAAAACAAAGATGGTAGATAATTATATTCATTATAAAACTGAACATAGTAAGAAGGAAAAAAGTATGTCATTTACTGACCTGATAATGACAAAGATTTCGGTAAATGAAGTAAAATTATTTTTTAAATCAGAATGGTATTGTGGTAAAGCAGAGAACATATTTTGTGTATTTGATTTTATCGTGCAACTTATGGTTATAATTCGCAGATTAATTTCGAGTCAATTCGAGGGGGGGGGGGGACGCTGATGTAATTAACACGGTTTTAATTAACGCCATTTTTTTTCAATTTGCGTTAATTAGTACACAGCGTTAATTTTGTGTAATAAGGTAGTATTGAAATTTGTTTAGTTTTATTATGCACCTTGTTTTTATATAAGCAACCACTTATGGAGGGTCAGATTTGTTACTTAACTTTTTCACTGTTACAGCATGAAGTGTTGCTTATCAGTTACTTAATAAAAATGATTGAAATATTGACTAACAGCATTAAATTCTATAGAAACATATATGTAAATAAAACCCAATATTTGATAGTTTTGTTCATTTCTTCTTTTTTGAGATGGACCCCCTTCTGAAGTATTGGGGAATTATTTTATTCAACGGGGGGATTCGCACCTCCCCCTCCCCCTTCCTGTCGCTTTTTTTATAACGCTTTAACCATTAACCACTAAAGCAATAAAGGTTTCGGACTTTTTGCAACTATCTATAAGAGACAAACTGTGAAATGTTCAGCTTGATTACGTCCGCGGATCAAAAAATATATTTTATAAGCGGAGACCACCTATTTGTACATAGGATAATCCCATATAAATCGACGATTCATTACTTTGTAATAACTTGTGTTTGAATAATACTTGTAACATAAAACTTAGCTAAGTTACATGAAATGTCAAAATAAAGATTTCAAATGTTTTGGTCACATGATCAATCCGTTTTCCCTGATCTTTCCGAAATTTTGAAACTCGGATTCCCACCCCCCTCCCCCCCCCCCGGACTCTGAACATTAAGTTTTGTTATTTGGCAATAAATTTTTATAAAAACCCGGAAACGATGTTAAAGAGAAACACAATGGCTGTCTAAAACCGGAATTAGAATAGAAAAATGTTATCTAGAACTCTTGTAATCGTAATTCTAACAGCGTGCACATTCTAAGCAAAATTCACCATTAAAATATTTTTGTGATGACCTCATCGGAAAATTTTGACATCAGCAAAAATTCCAAATTGTTCTTTTATTCTATTAGACTGTCAAGTTTCATTGCTATACTATTAGTCGTTCAAAAGATATGGAGAGGGGGCGGAACCCCCAACCCCCTGAATAACTTTCTCAAAAAAACTCGGTTGAATTAGGGTTGAAACATTAGGAAAATACTTTTAAAAAACAATAGAAGTCACATTTTTGCTATATAACCCACCCCCGATATTGTAATTTAAGAAAGTAAAGAGCCACCATAAATCTCAGTTGTTTAATCAGTTGCTTTAATAGCTGCTTGATTTCTGGTAAAACCTGAACTTTCGCTTATAAACGTGTTACTTATAAAAAAAACATGTATATCTCTTTTAAAGTGCTACATTATTTAAATTTGGACAGTATCTGAATCGCGTAGGTATAATGTGCTCGAAATTAAAACTGAGCAAAATATAATAAAATCAAAAATTAAAATTAAATTAATAAAATATTTCAATGGATCGATATAAATAATAAATAAGTACTTTCATATTGCTATGTATTCATAAGTTATCACAAGATATGCGCGCGAATTTACAACTGAGCGAATATATTACTGGGAATTTGCTAAATTAGCAATACGAGAATTTAATACAATTAAGGTCTTTAACCCTATTAATACGGGGCCTTTTGGGGGCTCCGTATCACTGGGGGGG
>JAULBZ010008658.1:0-10571 GCA_032360805.1 Neoturris breviconis | reverse complement strand
ATGACGTCATCGTTAGTAATGACGTCATCAAAAAAATTATTTCGCTAAAATGTTAATTAAGGGTTCACCTAACTTTCAGGAAAGTTTCAACACTCGGCTATTCAGAGCCCCAAAAGGCCCGGTCTGAATCGGGTTAAGAAGCAGTGTGTTATCAGCTTGCATCATAAAAATAAGAGTGTACAATCACTACCGAACTCACATTCTTTACAGTGATTACTTGTCGGAAATGATTGGTTTATGTCTACAGAGCAACCAATCAGCTGTGTCAGTATAAATAATTGGACTAACCTTGAGAATACTGAATGAACAAAGTAGAGACTCTGATACAGACATCACTGCTCCAGCATTATCAAACTCACCACAATAATTTGGTGCACTGAATAATGTTACAAGCTGGAAAAGAAAGATCAACCAAAGTAAAAGCCTGTGGAGGAGTGGCTTCCAATAGTTTTCAACGGCAATTATACTAAAAAACACTCTTCCAGAGATGATATACAGCAGATAAAGAGCTTAAAGAGCAGCAAGAATAAGATTATGAAGAGGAGTGGTAATTCAATGAGTTTGCAATAAATTTAATAAAAGCATCCCAGTAGACAAAAACTTGTCAGGAACAAGAACAACGTTAGTAACCAGAGAGCGCTATATAGTAGGGAGGATTCAAATCAGCAAGTTTGACATCCAATTATCAACGTGGATTAATCTATATTTTTACTCAAAAGTTAGATAATTTTTATACAGATTAACTTAAAAAAAAAGAAGTTGGGAGAAGTCTGGAGCACAGCTAACGAGCCACAAACGTCTCACACCCCTCTATTTATTGAAGCTCTTTAAATGTTCGAAGAAAAGTGGTTATAGATCGTAAATAAATAAGTTTATATACCTATATTAGTTCCAGATGGAAAATACTAGCACATATTTTCGGATAATTCGTTTTTCGTTTTGAACTTCACCACCAAGAAAAAGCACTACTATTTTGTGCCCTGTTTATTGCCTCGCGTATACCACATAGGGTAAAGGAGATATGCGCTGTTTCTTCACCGGGAATTATTATCTGCTAGAAACCTTATTTTAGCGTCTTTACTGCGGACTTTGAACAGGTTTTTGCCCACTGAGCATATAATCAATTTGAAGGGGTGATATTTGACATATCTCTAGGTTAAAAAGTCCGAAGCCATGCTCAAAAATCTCTCCTTCACAATGAATAAGAATTTAAATTAAATTTAGCTTCCTCTCTTTATTCTCATATGGAGAGGTTGATTGGAAAATGACATTCTAAAACCTATAAAAATCCTTTTGATGACAGTGACCGAAATACAGGATACCCAAGAGGGGTGTGGGGGTTGTGGCTATATAACATCTAACCAATGCTGCAAAGACAGTGTTATATCCTGGTTTGGTATTCTTCAATGTACTCAGGGGTTAAAAAAGTGCTGGCCATCACTGTGGAAGAGAGATTTTTTAGAATATTTTCAACTAAATAACCGGCAATTATTTTAAGCCCTGCATACTTTTATAATAGATATACCTTTCTCTTTTGAAAGAATTGATAGCCATCTTCGACAACCTGAAAAGATGCGTGATCAGTGTAATAGTATTTGCGGAGGCGAGGTATCAATGACAATATTACCTGCAGTGGTCTAAATAAGAGGGAATAATCATTGCAGAGGAGTACTTTTTGAGCACAGCGTCAGGCTACTGATTATTTCCTCCGATTTCGACAACTGTATCTTGTTTCGTGAAGGTTTCTTATTGAGAAAGGAAATCACACTACACAAATCGTTCATAAAAAAATAAAAAGCTATAAGATGTAAATCCTATCTAAACTACCTGGTGGCAACTAAATCAAACACAGCCTACACCTAGAAAGCACACCACTAGACCTAACACGGAAAATATGGTAGGCACCAGCTACTGAACCTAACTTAATTTACCTACTGGACACAAGCTACTAAATCCAACACAAGATGGGAATGGGCTACTAAGAGCCCAACTTTACCAACCTGGTGGGCAGAGGCTACCATATCAAACACAGTATATATGGGGAGCACAGGTTACTTAAATTTAACGTAACGTACCTGGTGGGCACGGGCTACTAATGCCAACTTATTATCTTTTAGAAAGGAATTAACTATGTCACCACCAAACGTCCATGATACACCACGATCGTTTTCACCCCATCCAGTAATATCCTAGACAGCAACATGAAGGTATAAGAAATACACATTTTTTGAATTTTAAGAGTTGAAAAAACTATATACGCTTATTATATGCCATATTTCCATGTTTTAGCGCACTTTTTAAAAATAGAGTTTTCCAAGGGACCCTTAAAGGCACATAATCACCTTTTTTGGCCAAAATTTAAAATCTTTGTCAAATAACATCAGAAAGTGTCAAATTCAGCAGTTCTTTTCTCTAAAGATGGAAAATGTTTGGCCAAACAAGATGGCTGCCACACTGAGCATAGAAAATACATAATTTCCTACAACTTCGATCACTTATATCTCTCGTTATAGAGTAAAACTCTCGGGATATGTTGTTAACCAGATAAACTTTATGGACTTCAGTAGGCAGATATTTCAAAAAATATATAGAAGTGATTTTGTACCTAAGTGAGGAAACCTTTATTTAAAAATGTAAAAAATTGAGGGCGTGCTTTCAAACTCGTGCAAAATTGAAAAATAATTATATACTATACTCACCATCGTTATTTTTATTTATTTTTTATTATTATTACCGTATTTCCTCTTTTAAACGCCACAGCGTTTATGCGTTTATTGTTTAGTAAGGTTCAGAGATACCTCCACAGTGATGACAGACATTTATTTTAACATCTGAAAAAATCATTTCCAGAACCCATTCCATTTATTGAGGTTTTGTTCTAATAAACGTCACTTTTGAATATTGCACATGCAGCATTTACTAAAGAGCGACGTTTATTAAACATTTTAATTTGTAAATACAGCGTTTGTTAGGGGCAGCATTTAAAAAGGTAACACAGGTTATTTTCAAAGGGTGTTAAATCAAGGAGAGGGGCCAGCAACACTTATTTAAGATAATCCTAGAAGGGGAGCTAATACAAGAGGACACTTATTCGATGGGGGGAGAGGGGAGAGTGCGCTAAAACAAAGAAATATAATGCTGAAACATGTATCATGTGCTTACAGGATAAAAAAAGAATATCCAAGCAAGCTCAACCGAGTAAGGTAAGCACTGTGGAGAAGCGATTATTTGACCTGTGAGCATACTGATAAACTATATTATGAAGGGTAGACTAAGAACAATACACTCAAAAAGTACTATACCTCATCAGGATCTGACCATAAGAGGTCTGCTGCTAAGCCATGATCAGGAATTTCCATAGGACGTGAAAGGTTTCGAATCTAAAGAAAACACAATTTTGAATACATAGATTTTGTATGATCTCTTCAAATGAATGCTGCAAATGGATTGGTCTGTCCAAATATATGTAAATGATGACTGACGTAACATCCCAGTGGGCAAATAATTGTTCAAAGTCTGCCGCAAAGATGCCAGAACAACGTCAAACAACGCTGTTCTAACGTTTTTATTCCTGACTTTGAACAGGTTTTTGCCTACTGGGATGCTCTTATTAAATTTATTGCAAACTCATTGAATTAGCACTCCTCTTCATAATTTTATTCTTGCTGCTCTTTAAGCTCTTTAACTGCTGTGTATCATCTGTGGAAGAGTGTTTTTTAGTATAATTGCCAATTGCGAGTTGAAAACTACTGGAAGCCACTCCTCCTCAGGAACTGAACAAGTTTTTGCCTACTGAGCATTACTATGCTTATTCAGTGGTCAAAATAAGAGCAAATAATCCCTGTGGAGAAGTGATTTTGGCACATAAATTCAGACTACAAAAAACCTGAAGCTATGTTTAAAAATGTCTCCTCCACAGCTCTTGCTTCGATCACTGTAGTAATTGATTGGTTACTCCATAATTAAAACACACTGATTCTGTAATTGCACAATCATAATTTTGTCAGCATTTCAGCCTCATGTAAAAATGAAAAACTAACCTGTTTTAAATCAGTAAAATTTGGTGATAACCCACCATGAACACAAAAGATTGTTGAATCAATAATACCAGCTAAAACAAATATCATTTAAAACTTAGCATTACGAATGATTTGAACAGTGCTTGAAAGGTTGTGGTAGTGTTGGGAGGAGTGATTAGCTTGAGTGCCTATTCGACTATTGTATGTACACTTCAGAGGAATTAATTCTGTAGACTTTTTCATTGAACTTTTTGCATTTATTCATAGAAATTGAAGTTTCTGATACGTTAACTACAAAACAACTGTTGACAACTATTTTTTGGACTAAATTTTACATATTTTCAGTTTCGGACTAAAATTTCTTTATTTGAAAACAATTTAAGGGTAGTTCCAGGGTTTTTTTCATAAAATTTCCAAAAAGACTTTCTCTATATTTTTTAAAAGTCCTTTGAAAAACCTATCTGACATATATTTTAACTTAAACGGGAGAAAATTAAGAATGATACTTTTCTGCCTCATTAGTTCTGAAGATAGTTTGTGATCTTTTTGCTAATATTATTACTATATGTTTTACACAGAATAAAAAAATAACAATACAGACACCATGCAAATTATTCTGAAAGATCAAACCTTTTGTATTAATTAATTATTTTTATCGAACGAGTTGAAATATTAAAACGCTTGTATCTCAAAATAAAATTTTGCGTAATTTTCAACACTAATTTCTTTTCTCTTTCAGAAATATTTATCTTGTTGTCAAGGTAACGAGTGCCAAACATTAACAACATGCCAAACATGCCGAACATTAACGACTTTTATTCGGTACAACAAAAAAATAAAACAATTTTTGTAAAACTAAAATTAAAATAATGGAGGTTGACTTAATGCAAATAGTAAATCCTGAACCGTTTTTCAGATTAATATATGCTGAACACGATGGCGTTGTTTTTTTCTTCAAAAAACGAGAAATAGTTTTGAAAGAGGATACTTAAATACAAAGAGTCAATTTTTACATTGTTTCATTTCTCTTTCCACTCGCAAAAAATTCCAAAAAAACAATTCCATATTTGAAAAGTTTATTCTTTTAGCTTTCCATTGATATTATAATGTTAGTATTTGACAAAAAAAGAAACATGGATATTTTGATGTTTAAAAAGTCATAAAAGTTTTTGCCTGCTGGGTATATAAATAAAGCAGGTACTAATAAACTACAAAAGAAGAAAAATATGACGTATATGAGTAGTCTTGGTAAGTTATTTTTTCTATGTGTTGTGTACTACTGTGCTTAGAAAAGAACAGCATTCAAAATAAGAGTAAATAATCACAACGGAGGTGGTACTTTTCAGACTTTGTAGTCTGAAGCTATACTCAAAAATCACTCCTCCGTGGTATTTATTTACTCTAATTTCCAACACCGCAGAGATTTATATTCATATTATTCCTAACAAGAAAATTTTCAGGATCTAAAAATATCAGGAAATGTCAAAACGAGCGATTCTTTTCTCTGAAAATGGAAAATGTTTGGCCAAACAAGATGGCCGCCACACAGTGAACATCAAAAACACATAATTTCCTACAACTTCAATCACTTATATCTCCACCAGTACTCATCCTTATGGAATATGCTACTAACGAGATAAATATTCATATGGACTTTAGTATTTTAAAAGAAATTTCTAAATCTGGTTTTGTACCTTTAACAGATAAAAAACAAAGCAACTGATTGATGGTAAAAATAGAACAAGATAAACCTAATGAATGTATTTTTAATTTGAGCAAAAGGAAATAACAGGTTACAAAAAGACAATATCAAGCCTGAATACAGTTGCCAGACATCATTTTTCTATTGATTTATTTGAGGTGAGAATAGCGCTTACAGAAAGCAAAGGAAGTTCCAAAAAGTAAGTTTATACATTCTGCAGCAAGGTAAGACTCAATATAACAGGCAGCTTTGCAGCTAAAAACTGTACCAAAAAAAGACTTCTCCAGAGGTGATGTCTGGCAGAGTAAACTGAAGGAGAAAAGTGTTAAAATAAATTTGAGGATTGGAAGTAAACAAAACTATGTCAATGAGTTTGTTGGATTCAAACTTTCCCACAAAAATAGAAATAAAAAACATTTCTTTTAAAGCAAACAAACCCTCTGCATTTGACTCCAAACATACTTATAAAGACATCACCTGTGGGTGTTTTTTAGTATCAGCTCTGAATCTATAAACTGTACCCAAAAAAAACCTCCTCCATAGGTGATGTCTGACCATTAATTTAAATCTTGCTCACCAATTGGTAGACAGTTAAAGCAGTCAGTGAATGTTTTCCATAGTTTTATATTAAATCTTCGTTTGCATTCATCATAAAAGCCATAAATCCTAAGGAAACATAAAATTAAACTTTTATTCTTGCTTATTGTATATACATTTAGAAATCACTTTTCCAGTGGTAAAATAAGAACAAGAGCTTCAGGTTAAGAGCTTCAGGTTAGAAAGCCTTAACACTGTTGTTATACCTACGTCCGCTTGCATAAATTATGAGACGTTTTGTGAATTTTAACGAATTCTCGATACCACAAGTAAAACATATTTTTGCAAACTCAATAAATCCTATTTTTCCAAGCAGCTTAGTAACCAAGCTCTTGGAATATTTGAATTTTTATGCCTTTCATCTTGCTACCCGAAATTGTAAAGATTTTTGGTCTAATAGTAGTCAGGGTATCCAACTGTACTGCTACGTAATCCCGTTTATCGCTAAATATACGATTTTGAAGTTTGGTTGAACATTTAATTTGAAAATCAGGAAGAGTTGGGTTGCAGCGCTAATTATTCACGGACAATATACGTCCATAAACGTTGATTGATTCATCGATAATTTAATCGATTTTCAATATTATTCCTTTGGTTTCAGATATTTCAGACACTACAGCGTTAGCGCATTTTCCTGCAATATATACTAATATATTCATATAAAGATAGAGTCATGGGTCGAGCTGGATATTATATGAACGTACTCCATACAACTATAAAAAACTGTCTCACATCCTTGATTTAAATATTTCATATCGCCTTATCCATGTAACATAAACTTTTGTTCTTCTGCCATGTGCTAGAAGCATGTTCGGCCTTTGTTTACTTATATCGTACACACCCTTTAGTTAGGGCATATAAAAATTCATAATTGAATTGTGTGACATCGTTAGTGATTCACTAACGACATTAATTATGCTGAACAATAAAGTGTATATTTTTACGAATAGGCATTCATCGCTTCTATGATCGCTTATAACAGATTTTTTAATTAACTGGCTGAAAATTATGTAAGCAGTTCGCATGTTATGTATACTCAGTATTGCATTTTAAAATTGTATCTCTGATGAAGAGTAATGAGTTTTCCTTTGCTACGAGTTTTTCGGTACTTTTTAAAAAGCATAGTTGTGTACATTGGTTTCACTTACCACTACAAAATGAATACTTTAGAAGAGACATAGAGCATGACATCAAAAACAACAAATAGTACGTCGCTAGGCCACGATATTGGAAAAAGAAAGAGAACATTGTAGCCGGAGAGATGACTTCTTCGAGCAAAGACTTTTAGTGTGCTTGATGCTGATTGATGGGACAACCTTGTCTCTTTTCGGGCTGTTTGGAGCCAGTATAAAACTCAGTAGAAACTTGTTTGTGTTTTGTAAGTTATAACTAGCGCTAGTTCTACAACGAATGTGGTTTACTGGTGCTCATTGTTGATTCACTTGCATTTTATTTATAGCACTCTGTGCCGCCTACCCTCAACCTACCTTTCGCATATGCAAGCAAGTTTGTTTACATTTTCCTACCATTTAATTTTGCATAAATTAGTAATAATTTTTTGTCATTTGATATATTTAACGAAAATGGTATATATCCTTTTTTCTCAAATTCAAATATAAATGTAAATATCACATTGAAAATTAAAAGAAAAATAATGAAACCAAGGTAAGAGCTTAGTTCTACTTGGATAGTCTAATATTTTAAATTCAAAATGTTTGCACGAATTTCAGTTTGCTTTAATTTTTGTGACTGCTTGTAGTGTTTGAACAAAAGCAAATTACCACAGTATTCAAAATAAGCGTAAATAATCACTGTGGGGGAGGGATTTTTGACCATTGAGGATTTATAATCTGAATCAATTTACAGTAATTATTTGCTCTTATTTCGAACACTGTACTGTAGAGGATTAGTCTAATTTCGTGCACTAATCCAATTAATAATTCAAACAGAGCAAACGAAGAAACCAACCATTGGTTATCTTATCAACAAGTCTATTGTTATGTATTCAGAGATAAAAAATAAGCATGCAGTGCTAACAAATAAAATCTGTAGAGGAGTGTAGTTTCAGGTTTTGTAGCTTCCACAGTGATTTTATGCTTATAGTCTAAAATCTGTTTCACATCACACATATGCAAAACAAAAGTTCTTTATACTTACATTATCAAATAAAAATAATCTTACCTATTGATACTAGCACACTCATGATTTCCACGCAGCAGAAAAAATCGGCAAGGAAACTTGATTTTAAAACACAGTAGTAAACATATTGTTTCCAATGAGTGCTGACCTCTAAATTAGAAAGTCAAATAACTTTAGTAAAAGCCAGTGCTGGACTTCACCTGTGGGGAAGTGTTTCCTAGTAATAATTTCAGCTGCTACTTGTTAAAAAGTACTGTTTTTGCAGGGGTTGAAATAAGAGTAAAATAATCACTGCGGTGGATGATTTTTGAGTATAGCTTCAGGCTTTGTAGCTCATGTATATCACTCCTCCGCCGTGAATATTTGCTTTAGACCACTATTTTGGAATGCTCAATGAAACTAAATTTGACCAAAATAAAACCTCAAAATAACGTAAAACTTGTATCAGTGATCAAAATATAGACACACTTAGAATCACTCTTAGAATCAATCACTCATTATTTGTTCTTATTTTAAGTACTGAAATAACTAAGCAGAGGTTAAAACAACTGTTGGTCATCACTGTGGAGGAGAGATTTTTTAGAATATTTTCAGCCAAAATCTCTCCTCTACAGTGATGACCAACAGTTATTTTGATTGGATTTCATACCGATCAACATAATCTCCTAAAAATATATAGTTTTGTTTTTCATCATCTTTCGGGTAACCAAGTTTATCGAAATGTCTGAGTAAGTCTAAAAATTGTCCATGAATATCACCAAAGATATGGATAGGTGTTGATGCTTCAACTAGAGTAGCATCTTGAAGAAATAATTCACGAGCCTTTTGACATAATTGACGAATCATCGTTTCAGATAACGCAGCCTATAATGTTAAACAGAGAAATTAGTAACACATTTTAGCATTAGAAATATGAAACACATTTTATCAGTATCTAGGTGGAAACATGTCAGAAACTTTCATGAGAGGAAAAAATAAAGTGAAATTTTTGTGTTTCATGAGAAGAAACTTTTGTGTTTGAGCTTTGTCAAAAAGATTTGCAGGCATAAGCTTTTGTGGAAGGAGACAAAAGAAGAGGAAAAATAGTTATTTTTGCAGTAACTCTTAGTGCATCAAATGCACCTCGCTCATCTTTAAATCCCTCTCTTCTCCTGTGGTTACTTTAGAAAACTTTGCGGTTGGGAAATTTAAAAAACTTTCATGCAATTAAACTTTTGCAGTTGGACCAACTAAGAAACTTTTGCGGGAATTAATCTTGTGGATTGGCCCATAAACTGCGAAAACTGTGAAAGGTTTTTTTTCCTGCAACACTTTCTGACATTTAAGTAATCTCCAGCTTTAGATTTAATCAGTTACACTAAGTTGCGCAGGGACTAAAATAAATGCTGATCATTAATCTGGAGAGCAGAGATTTTCAGAATATTTTCTGTCATTCTGGCTTAAAATATTTTCCCCTGACTTTAAATAATCCTAGTCAAATCTTGTGATTTGCTTAATCCAATCATTATTTTGAGGCTTGTAAATTTTCTGTGGTGGAGTGTTTTTTGAGTACTCAAAAGCACTCCTACACAGATGATGTCCAACCATTATTTATCTGCTTGTAAATTTAACCCTATCCATGCCCGGGGTGGGCAGATTCCGCCGCTTTCGCAGTTTTTTTGAATAGCTTTTTTGTATATGTGCTAAACTCTTGAAACTTGGTCACTTTTAACATAAAACCTAATTCACATTTATACAGAAATTTTTGAGGCCATAGCACGTGAACTTCATAAGATATTGGTCATTCCTCGAAAATCACCTTTCAAATTGCCTATAAATTCTTATAAAAGTAACAAAAATACAAATAACAATAACACAATTGATATTCATGTTTTTGAAACTTCCAATGATGATAATTACTTCATTATCTTTGACCTGACAACAAAATTATGATGTCACAATTTCATGACGTCATTTAGTCACGTCATGTTTTTTTTTAAATTTTGGTCTTTTTGCTAAGGGAGCATCTCCAAAATTCGTTTGCATAGGAAGAGTGCTGAATCAACGTTCTTGCAATTGATTGGTTTCTTCATACCGAAGAAACAAATCAATTGCAAGCTTGTTGTTTTAACCCT
>JAULBZ010008657.1:0-10572 GCA_032360805.1 Neoturris breviconis | reverse complement strand
ATTTAAGCGGAATTATTTGATGACGTCATTACTAACGATGACGTCATAACTGAAAAACAGGTTGTGCAGAAAAAAAAATTTTTAGAGGAATTTTTTTTTTTCGCAAACTATATATCAAAATGATTTTCAAATATCAAAATGATTTTCAAGCAAAAAAAAGGAGAATTCTTTTTTTTTTGCATTTTTTTTTACCACCTGTCAAAAATATGGTTGCTAGGGGAAAATTATCCCTAGTTACCCAAATAGGGTACCCGGCCCGAATAGGGTTAAAAGTTACGAAAGGTCAGAAAGTTTTAGCTCGATATCACTTTTATTTAAAAATTTATAAACAATTCAATAGGAGAGGGCCATGCCCCCTCCCCCCCACACACACACACCACTAGACCTAATAGGGTTAAATATATGACATGAATGAGTAAATTAGCTACATTAGAATTCAAATAATACACAATTCAGAGCATGCAAATTGGTAGTATGGGAGAAGATTGAGAAAGAATGGACAGATCGGGAAAAAATAACGCTTGCTAGTCTTTCTTTCTTCATTTTGTTTAAAGACAATAGAGAGTCTGAGACAATGTGGCCAAAATAAATCTTGAATTATGTTGAATACATTGAAACAGGAGCCTTCACTCTCTTCCCAGCAGTGAAAGTAATTAATAATATGATTTAGGAATGCGAAAGTGTTAAGAATGAAACAAACACTGAGGGTGCCGTTACAAATCCAGTCACACAGTCAAAAGAATCATCAGAAAGCGTGACAACAACAATGACAACAACAACAACAACAACAACAATGACGACTGGTACTACAATGCCCCCAATGGAATGTCATTCGTTATATAAATATGGATCCAACTGCTCTAAAATAAGAAGTAGGTTAAGTCTAGTCAGATGGGAACGCAAATAAGTGTTATTGCCAGTGAAGAAAACTTGTTCAAAGTCCGCGATTAAGACATTTGGACAACGTCGTCCGAAGTTGTTCGTTACTGCAGCCTTGAATACGTTTTTATCACTAGGAACAATGTACATTGTAGTTATCCAGAATAATACACTTCTAAATAGCGCCATTACACTACCCGAATGACAATATATATCAAGTTCGTTATCTTTGCAAAAATAAGTTTAGATTTGTAAAACTATATGACTTTTGACAATTTCATAAATATGCGGAATCCAGAAAAAAGTCTTTGTTATGGCCATCATCGTTTATGTTCAAACATTTTTCTGTTTGAAGTTTATCAAGTTCAACCTCATTTCTATGCGAAGTAAACTTTTCAAAATAGTAATACAGACTTTTTTATACACCATGTTTGTATAAATATTTAGATAAGTTTAACAGGAATATCTGATTTTTACTATTTTTACTATTTAAATCTAAATCAATTTTTGTCACCCTTTTCAAATTCCGAGGGACGGTACAACATTTAATTCCGTATGTGTTTATGCACATAGTCCGTATTGGCAGTTATTTTCGAAGTTTTGTCTTTCACACTGGTCACTAGGTATGATGAGCGTAGAATCGGAACATAGATGTCGAATAAACCCTTTGTTGTTCCTCATTTTATTACGCAAGTTACTGTTTTAGATGTTGAACTCATACTTCAGAACAAATGCCATAATTTATTGGAGAATAGTTATCCATTGTTTGATAAAACAAGTAGCGAATTATCGCCCGCTAAATGGCGTTGTTATGGAAGCTCGACGCTTACAAGTGATAATCATTTTTACAAAAAAGGCACGAATATAGTGGTACCAAGTACTGGTGAATTTGAAAGTATAATTAATAATCATCCAATGAGTAAGTATTATCTATTCGGGAAAATAGGTGTTCAAACTCCGCAGTAAAGATGTTAGAACAACGCTGGAAACAAAGTTCTAGCGCGTCTTTATTGCGGACTTTGAACAGCTTTTTTCCCACTGGGATTTAAACGAACTTTCTGTTAAACCACCTACATGTCTATGCTTTTTTTCGGGCTTTAGCTGTTTTGAGTTAAAATATTTTCTTTTAATATGTTTTTATTTGCTGCAATTTATGAAAAACTCCCAGTGAGAAAAAAACTTGTTTGATGACAGCAATAAAGACTTTGAGAAAGTTTTTGTACCATACAGAAAATAAGAATTATTTTTCCGAAGTTACAAATAAAGTCTGAAAGATTTTGTTATGTTTGGCGCTTGAAAGAAGCAAACGAAAATATTTTACAAATTTTGTTGTAACTCCACTGAAAGCACTGGGTAAGTTATAGAATTAAAAAAAAACTTCATTGAATTTAAACTTGCAGCAACAAGAAGAAAAAATACAAAATATTAGCGGAATTACCTTGAAATAACGCTGACGACCGCAAAATTTATTTATCGGATATCCCTGACCCAAATATTCTTTAAAATTTGACATGTGTGGCAACAAGTTTTGTGAGTTTTGTACTTTTTCGTTCAGAAGTTAGATTGAGGGCGGTTACGGTGGTTAAGTTACCACCCGCTTGGTAAAATAACCACCTTGAACCCCCAGGTATAGAGTTAACCCATACTTCCTACCTTTTACATATTTTTCTGTCAAAGGAGCATGTTTCTGGTATCGTTTTTTCGTTCCTAAGCTTGCATATAAAAATGATCAACTGAAATGAAAGTTATGTCAAAGTGTATATGCAACTTTGTCGAACTCAAGTTAGATTTTTATTCGACTAAAAACTCACCCAAAAAGACATTTCCTTGGTAGAAATTGAAGTTACATAATTACGTAATGCGTGACGTCAGATTTCTACCAATAGAGTGTTATCTTCCAGCTTTGACACCGAATCTTTGGTCTATTGCATGGCCCCTTAATGATACTGTCCAATCAATAAAAACCTGTCAACTGTGCTTTCGAAACATATCGCCAATATCTCCGATATTTGTAGTATTGTATGTCCCGATGGGTGGAATAGAAAAGAATGGTCTATTGCATAGCCCCTTAATGATACTGTCCAATCAATAAAAACCTGTCAACTCCAGTAGACATTTTCCGAAGCGAATTTATATTTGGCTCTACACAACTAATATAATCGTGTTTTTTTAATTCAAGTGACTCAAAAGAATAAACATGTATTGAAAAATCGACTGAGTTTTAAAATTTTCTACTTTTGGCGAGCTCCAAGCGCCTTATCCAATCATTACTTTTCAATTATCTCTTACGCAAAAGATTTGCACCATTTTTGCTTTAACCCTAATGGACTGGGTAGGGAGATCAGATTCCGTTTCCCCTTTTTTCTCTAACACAAGGAACTTGAGAAATCGAGACTTCTTTATATAAGCCAAATTACTAAGCTACACCAGGCGAAGAAGAAGTTGAGACTATATTATCAAAGCGCCTGGACCTTCTGTTTTTGAATTGCATTTTTTCTACGAATGCAATCATAAAAACTTAAGTTGCATTAAGCCGGTTTTCCATTGGAGATTTCTTTACGACCGAGCAGAACATTCCGCGCGATTATTTTCCTGAGCATGCGTACTTGACAAAAACTTAAATCCTGTCATAGAAAAAAGTGAAGTTGAGCGTGAAAAGTAGTTGAACTTTGTTCGCGAGAAATCTTTTTATTTAACCAATCAGCTTTCAGAATTTATCAAGATTATCAACAAACATGGCGAATAAACAAGCGACTGGCACGCTCGACACCAGTGAAGCATTTTTGTATTTACAACAACAACGTCTTTAAGCATCCCAACAACTTAGGTTACCACACCAACTGCAAAACCAAAATCAACAGAGGTATTATGGAAGTCAACAGCCGCAACAGAATTATTATGAGAGTCCTGTTTATGCTACATAAATCTTTACATTTGCTTTAATTTCTTTTCCTGACAACGATGATAATTCAAACTATAACCACAACAAAAACAACAAAAGACATTCAACACTGATGATTTCAATCAACAAGAAGATCGTCGTAAACAAGATTTTTTAATCAGAGATCCTACAAAAGTCTATTTGAAAGCTTTGGAAAACGTATTCTTGGTCATATAAGCGAAGATCGTTGACGAATATTGAATAAGTCTTTTCATGACGAATATCTTGCGGGCCTATGTGCGTTTTGACGCGCTTTTAATTTTGTATATATCTACAGATTAAAAGCAGTCAACCCCAAAAACACTGAATCACTTCAGAGATAAAAGATGCGCACGTGAGTAGAAATCGTGGTTTTAATTTCGAGTGGTAAAAACCGCGCGGGATATTCCGCCCGATCGTAAAAAACTGCAATGGAAAACCGGCTTTAGGAATGGGAACGTGAAACTTTGTCCAATTACTACTTGTGGTGACATATAGTGATTTGGAAAATTTCTATCGCATGACTTTCTCCGTTTTTTAATGTTATCCAGTTTTTTTCTGCTCAAATTTTATAATACCCTTAAAGTATGTTAACTCTATTAAATCCTGGGGGCACAAACCGCATATAGACCAAACCGCAAATTCACTGTCATTTATGCCGTCATAGTAGGTGCCAGTGACGTCTTTAAGTCATTTTTTGTCAAAACATATATATTGAGTTGTTCTATAAGTGTAAATAAAAGGGCATTTTACAGACAAATCCCACTGTTACTTTGATGCCTGTTATAGCAGGTACCATTGACATCATCAGACATTTTTTTGTCAAAGTGTTTGTATTGAGTTGTTATAAAAGTGTATCATATTTCATATCATAAGCATGAGTGGTTCGGAAATACAAGTCCACACTCTATGCTAGTTGCATATAGCTTTCTTTTCGCTTCAGAAAATGTATACATTTGTATATACTTTTCAAGATATTTACATAATACTGAACATCTGTTTAAAGATTGTATAGGTTGGACACTGACTTCCCTCTTTAGCCTGGAGTATTTTAAATTATTTATTTCGTGCACCAGGGGGGTGGTAGAATCTACTCCTCTTCGTAGTTCCTGATAAGGAATATGCTAGAAACAAACTTGGAACGTTAACTTCAATAAAAGAGAAATATTTCTGCATAGTTATTTTTTGCTCGCGCCATTATATATTGTATGACGTCATCTAAAGTAGGACTTTCAAAATTGTTAATCACACAATGTAAAAGATTTCAGAATTATGGTCCCTTATCCCTCTATATGGTCTGTGCATTGCCATGCATCAAATATGAAGTATAATGTACGTCTATTATGACGAGTCTTAACCCTATTTGACCCGGGCTTTTCGTATGCTTCTACTTGGCCCGGGAGGGAGGCAAAAATTCCCCCTAGTTTTCTCAGAAACTAATAATGCCAGAAGTATAAAACTCGTAGCAAATATTCGCTGTCACAAGTGCTTTCTATATCTATACAGTTATTGTAACAATACACATGTAATTTGTTTTTGTTGACGTCAGCAAAATTTAGAAACTAACATTTTGAACAATTTTTGGCCTGCTGAGCATGTTTGTCTTACCACATGTAAAACTATTTTATAGATGTAAATACCAAGCCGGCAAAAACATGTTCAAAGTCAGCAAAATAACGTCAGAACAACGTTACTTTCA
The DNA here is from genome assembly GCA_032360805.1 of Neoturris breviconis. NCBI lineage: Eukaryota > Metazoa > Cnidaria > Hydrozoa > Anthoathecata > Pandeidae > Neoturris > Neoturris breviconis. The sequence continues at coordinate 5,074 of JAULBZ010008657.1, read as the reverse complement.
ACAAGTTTTTGCAGGCGGGGTATTCTCACTAAACACCAGATCAATGTCGAACTAAAGTCTAAGCGACTCAGGACGTCCACTAACGTTTTTTCACAGCTAATCCAATTTTGTTCTAATTGGGTTCTCATTTTAATTCTAGTTATTAATCAATATTACATCGGAGCTAGTGGGTATTCATGTGATCAAACATGTAATGAAAAGAAACGTAAATGTGGAGGTCTTATCAATACGTTAAATTCAACATATCATTTTGCACGTGCTGGTGTCAACTGTAATTATGATTCTACACCTAAAGGAAGTAGTTTCTGGACAACGGCAAAAGAACCGTATGAGTCTAACAATGAATGTCGTGGATTCATTGGCGTAGAAAGATATGTTTGTAATGAAGCACCAGGACAAAATGCCAGAAGGTTGTGTAGATGTATATAAAGTTAAATGGAAAGTTTTGTAAAAGCTTTCATATATCCATTATCCATTAGTGGTCAAAATATGAAGAAATAATCACTGTGAAGGAGTTCTTAGTCGACATAGCTCCAGGCTGCAAAGCTTGAAGCGATTCTAAAAATTCCTCCTCCACAGTGATTACTTACTGTTATTTCGGGCACTGCACGAAATGATAAAAAAAGTCCAGCGGGCACACAACGTCGTAACAACGCCATTCCCATTGGGCAATATCATGTTCGAAATCCGCAGTAAAGACACTACAATCCCTTACATAAATATTTGAGATAAGGTGAAATTTGGGCAAAAATTCGGAATTTCAAAGTAGGCAAAAATACTTTAATTTTGATTAATAAGACGAACTGCATGGAAATTTGCATTTTTTCCAAGAGCCTGTGTATTAGGCTGCTAAAAGCAACAAAAGTTGTCGAGTTTGTAAATAGTCTACTCAATAAATCTCTGGGAACTCCTAGTGGTCATTTTTAGCTTCTTTTTTTTTGTTTACAAGTTTTCCAATCTATTCGGAATTCGACACTACACCTAGTCTCATACTTATTGTATGAGTCCTCGGTTTGTGCCAATCCTTGGATAGAGGGTTGGTCCTAATAAATCATCATTACATATTATCGTGCTTTTCGTTCGCTCATGACACCTTCATCGGAGCTTATCGTCATACGGTGTCACGACTGTTTTAGGGTGTAATTACCAGATGTCAAGGCTTATCATACACGTTGTGAGTTTAAGGTTGCTGGCTTGTGACAAAATGCCAAGCTACCTTGGTTTGTTCAATTATCGTACCTGCTGAGCCAATCGCAATTCCAATCGTTTGGGCTTTCGTTACTTCAGCAGGTAGTTGATTAAGTAAGTTGGTAATGTTAACAGGCTTATATTTATGCTCTTTTTCTTGCTCTCTTCGTTTGAGAGTTTCTTCATTACGTCCGTATGGAATCGCTAGTTCTATAAACGTACATGTATCGTTGTGGATCGTCGTTATATCGGATTTTAATCGTTCGACGCCAGCAACGTAAATTCGCTCTCTCCATATGGTGGCGTCTGGAGAGATTTTCTTTAATTCTTTGGAGATCTTGTCTGCTACCACGTGGTGTTTATTTTTTACTAAAATTCAAAAAAATGTCTCTTAATTGTTCATTAACTGGCAGCCATATTGAGCCGGCCAATACAGGAAATACGCGGATTAATTTGACTTAAGATGCTTGACTACAAGCTTTGTACAAAACGGTGTCAATTATGTATTCTTAGCAACCATAAAGGTAGCTTAAAACATAAACAGTACAAAAACAATCAATTTTAATGCAAATCATTCAGTTCGAAAAATATTCATGTTACTGTGACTCTCTTGAATGCACTTCAAACGCTGAAACGTCAGAGTATAATCAGTTTACCCTAGCATCCTGACTTGCAGATTCTAACAAACAGAAGAACAGTATGTCAGAATTTAGAACTCAGATGATGGCGAAGAAATTCATATATCAAAAGACAATAAATATTATATCATCTTCAAGTAAATGCGTAATTAGTTTACGAGATAGACTCTCGCTTCTACATAGATTTACGTATAACGTCCATGCGTATAAGCTATTGAGTATACATAAACAACAACATGATTGGTTAAGCAGGAACGAATAAAACAGTTGTGTTGTGGTGAATTATAAATAACTGTACTTTTAAAATTGTTTTGCAACGCTCTCCTCGTGATCCTTGTGAAAAAAACCCAGCTAAATTTCCAAAACTTTACACGATGATAAAAATAATAAAAACAACTTCAAAATCCGAGAAAATAAGTCGGGGAAAATTATATCAGGTAAAAAATATTAGTCACGGAGCCTAAATTTAGTCACTTTTCACGGACGGGTTCCTCCAATAAGGTGGGATTTATGAAATGCAGATATTGAATGTAAACGATCTTAGCCAACGCTTTTTTATGTCAATATGAACAAATTTAGTTATATGAGTGTTCTAACTTTAAGCCTTTGTTCTATAAAAGATATGTTGATAATATTTTCGTTCTATTTTAATCACCTGGACACTTTTGAATCGTATATGGGAAGTCGTCATACAAATATATATTTTTCAACTGAAATAGAAAATAATTACAAATCTTTGTTAGACATTGAGCTAAGTAGAGATCAGAACAGTTTCTTCATTTCGGTTTACCAAAAAGCCTACTTTTAGTGGTATGTACACCAACTTCCATTCCTCTATCTGAAGTTTGGTTGTTTTCCACCTTCTTATTTAGTGCTTTTTTCCATCTGTTTGGATATGAAACTCTTTCATTTAGAAATTGAGACACTCTAGGTCATTTTTAGAAAAAAAAATGGGTATTCTGATAATTTTATTGACACAAATGTATTAGGAAATGGTTTGGGAAGTTAAATATACCGAAGGTGGCTGTAGCGGTGGCTGAGAAAAAGGAAATCATGATTGTTTTTACTACAGACTAGAACTAATTTATATAAAATTACTAAAAAGAATTTACCATCTCGTAAGATCAATATCATTTTTAAATCAGTATGCAGATTATCTAACTTCTTTAAAGATAAGATATGTAAGGAGCTCAAATCAGGTGTCGTTTACAAGTTTACGCTGCAATGTTTCCTGTTATGATAAGACTAGGCGATATTTTAAGGTTTGAGCTTCAGAACATCTAGGTATTTTTGCTCTCACTGACAAACGCGTGTGCACAGGGCCCCAGATTTTGCTGATTTTAATGTGATAGGTAACGCTAATAATAACTTTTCTCTCTACCTCAAGGATAGCATTCTTATAAAGTGGGACAACCCGGCCCTCAATGGTAACATGGCTCCAGTGCCGTTGTCCCTATTCACGTGGTTAATTTGATAATTCGTGTCATCTAGTATGACTGTATGCTGAGGACACGTATTATTGCTTTTGCACTCTTTTTCGTAATCTGATTAGATTTCTTTCATTTTTAATATATGATATGTGTGACCATAATTTGTGTGTAAAGAATACTGTCTGTAAAACATTTACTTTTTATTTCACCACCAAAAGTGTCGACAATCAACAACCAAATGCAGATTAATATAACTGAGGTGGCACATCTCAGCCGGCAAAAACGTGTTCAAAGTCACGTTATTCATGTTATTCTGCTGATTTTTCGTTCAACTTTGTATTATTTTTATTTTGTGTGGGACAAATCGTAAAGGCTCGATTAATGCTCAACTTGGGCGGATTTAAATAATGAGCCAGAGAGATAGCCAATGCATACCCGCGGTTATTACAGTAGGGCGCTTATTGAAATTGATTGGCAGATTAATGGCCAGAAATAATGAAAAACGTCTTACTACAATTGTTAATGTTACTACCTTTGCCGGCGGGTGTTACTGCAGTTGTCGTTACTACAGATATCACTTTATTTGTCAACGTTTACTACTGATGTTGACGGGTTTTACTACATTTTTCTATGTTTAAAACACATGTCGCCTTGCTACATTTGATGGCATTACAAGCCATTTCACTGAATAATATTTTTTTTATATAACAAATGGCTATTTTAAGACCTCCAAAAATACAGATTTTCTGGAAAACAAATTGTTTAAAAATAAAGAGCATGTCCTAAATGCTTGGTTAAGCATTATTTAGGAAGTGCTATACACATACCAAACTGAGATTCGTAGCCTAAAATTAAGCACTACTGAGCCTCAGTCAAATTATACTGTTACTTATAAAAATGACGTGTATTCGAACACGCGTTCCAGGTAATAGGGGACGCCTGATCTAGAAGATTATTAAATAAAAGTACAATCATAGGAGGTGCTAATCTCAGAGTGGGTACTAAATTGAGAATTTACGATGTTAAAGTTATTTTCAAGCACAGTTATTAAGAAGTCGCAGGCTGACTTCCATTAGAAGAAAGATTTCGCGTGAAATTTAAAAGAAGACATTCCATTTGTGCGATTCCAATTTCTACAAATGGAATGTTTTCTTTTGGTTTTTGCACGAAATCTTCCGCCTGATGGAAATCAAAGTGTGAAAAACTTCTGATTAAGTTCGTGTATTTCCATTAAGCAAAAGCTTGTTCAAAGTACACAGTAAGGACGTTAGAACTACGTCGAATGACGTTACTCTAGCGTCTTTACAGCGGAGTTTGAACAAGTTCATTCCCCTATATATGGAATATATTAGAAGTATATATATAGTAAATGGCATTGTGCTTGCTCGAACTAATCCGGAGACAGAATCATACATTAGGGAGAAATACCTAACGATCTACGGAACTAAGCGTTCCACAAGTGGAGTCGTCACCCCAGCGTTTTGTACCGCAATTATAGATTATCTTAAAGACAATGATTCAAATGGACCGGGGATTGTGAAATTATTATCAAGTTTGTATCGACAATATTATTTCTAAAGTTGTTGGACCAACCAGCACTTCAGTTTTGTTAATATTCTATCAAAGTTTTTAAAGATTTTTGTTGATAAAAAATATCTACAATCCCTCACGTAAATATTTGAGACAAGGTGAATTTTGTGCAAAAATTCAGAATTTCAAATTAGCAAGGCGAACTGCACGTAAATTCGCTTTTGAGCAAAGAGCCTGGGTACTAGGCTGCTAGAAGCAACAAAATTTGGCGAGTTTCTAAAAAGTCCT
>JAULBZ010008656.1:0-10572 GCA_032360805.1 Neoturris breviconis | reverse complement strand
TCAGCCAAGTTGGCTGAAAATATTCTGAAAAACCTCTCCTCCACAGCGATGACCGGCTGTTATTTCGAGCCCTGCAGCAATGAATTTATAATTGATTGGGTTCTTTGGTGACTTTGTTGATTCTCCTTTACAGATCAAACTTTAATTTCGATCAATCTCATTCCTTCAAGTAGCTCATTTATGTTCATCATCAAACTTTGCAATCTGTGAAGGGCACACACTCCCTTACCCAGGAAGCATCCTTATACGAGGTAATAGGGTATATTTATTTGAAATCATGTTGGAATCTTACTAAAATAGCAGTATTTTCCTGTGTACATAATGAAAGTTTATCTGGATCAACCATTCCAACCAATTCAACAAAAACGTACTGATCTTCCCATTCATCTTCATCTGTATCGGCCATTATTATTTATATTTTTATTTAGAGCTAAAAGAAATACATAAATTGTTTATTTTTGTAATATATATTTATGGTAAGAGTTAAATTAACTGCCGGTCACTACTGCGGAGGAGAGGTTTTCTAAAATATTCAGAATTTTCAGCCCATTTGATTAAAAATATTCTAAATTCTAAAGAGTCTCTCCTCCATAGTGTATCAATAAAAAAATAAGACCAGTACATGCGATAGACACAAGTTTATCAAAAGAATTTTATTTTTCTGTAATAACAGACAGGAAGGAGAAATGACGAGAAAATTTAATTTCTACCATTTACTTTGCATTTTTCCCTAAAACAGTTGCACTTTAGAGAGATGAGAGAATTACAAATTAAAGCTTTCTTCTGAAATTCCTCAATATGAAATTTGTGTTAATTTTTCGCCCAATAATAATATAAAGATTTATACTAGATTTGCATTAATATTCTGCCAAAATTTACCTTTGTTTCTATCATTGCTGCACCTTAATTTAGTGATAAATTGCATATTCATAAAACTAAACATATTCAGCTGCATGAAATTGCAACATTTTGTGTGGAAATATGGTGATATTTTAAATTGGAGTATAACTGGTTGGTTGAAATAAAAGCAAATAATAACTGTGGCGGAGGGATTTTTTAGTATAGTTTCAGGCTACCAAGCTACACCTGAAGCTATGCTTAAAAATCCTCCCCTACAGTTTCCTCTACTAATTTCGACCACTGGTGATACAGTGGTATTCCAATCAATTTGTATGAAGTAGTGATTTTGCAGCTTATCTTTAGACTACACATAGCCTAAAAAATTACTCTTACCAAAGTGGTATTTGTCCTCGTTTCAAGCAGTGTGAAGTGAGCAAAGACAACAATATTAAAATAACAGTGGGTTATCTAACATGATTAAATTTTTAGCTTTATTCTCAATTACATTTACATTGAAAACTAATAAAACTATTTAACAATTATACATACAGGATTCCACATCATCGTAACTAAAAAACAAACAAAAAACATCAACTTTATCTTAACCTAATACTCATCCCATGTAGATAAACGTTTACAGGTCGAAATGGTCGAAATAAGAGTTAAATGATCATTGTGGAGGAAATATTTTAAGCATTACCTTCAGGTTTTATAGTCTGAAGTTATGCTCAAAAATCCTCCTCCACAGTGATTATTGCACTTATTTCGACCGCAGGATTATTAAACATAAATGATGCATAATTTAGATGCTACATTAGTACAATCAAATCGATGGTATTAAATGATCACCAAACCATAGTAAAACATAGCATTATAAAATTATATTCGCATATCGCTCTGTGGAACTCATTTAACTTTTGGGAAGTTTTTGTGCCTTGCTAATTTAAGAGTGCAGCTTATTTAGGAGCTGCGTTTATTTTAAATTTAGAAATAGTAGTTCGAAATTTGACTTGGTAACATATCTTAAATGTAACAACTATACGTGCCATTGTGGTATAAAAAGCCTTCTAAACTTACTACATGATAGGTAAACATTTTTTTATACTGTTAAAGATTTGAACATAAGACCTTGAAAATCATACCTCCAGGTAGATCAAAAGATATGGGTCATAACCTGAAATCACCTATTTTCAAGTGTGAATAATAATTTTTAGTAAGCACCACTAAATGAGTGCCATAAAATGAAAAAGTGTGTTTGGAAGTCGTGCTTAATCAGTCATTTATGGTACACATTACGATACTACCAGGTACACACTAAGAATGCTATTCTTATATTGCCTTTATCGTCATAATTAAACAGATTACTTGCATGTAGCCTGTGACATTTGTTATGTGGTTAAGCCAACTTGACGCCAGTGTGAATGCTGAGGGATGGGAGTTGTGGTAATGAGCAGAGAAGGAAGCGATATTAACTGAATTAATACAGTAAAAGAAAAAGTGTGAACGAAAACACTGGGAAATGTTGGATTCCAATGGAACGATCATCCTTTAGTAATATTTCGGAACCAAAGGGACTTCTAGTTGTTACATTGATTTGTACGTTAAAATGAAACATTCTTAGTTTAAAGGAGATGTATGTTATAAGTACGAACTTTATAACGTTTGTAAATCTTCCGAAACTTAAGAACATCCATGTTTGGAATTATAACATATTAATTATTACATATGAAACAGCTAGCATAATTTCTTAGCCAGGACAAACAAATTGTATAATCTTCCAGCATGACTCCTGTTCTAATGTCATTATTCAACATTCTTATAAAAATGAAGTATGGGAAGTCACGGATAAGAAGAAGTATTGGTTATTATGGAAAAAATAGATTACCTTGCTGTATTATATTCCTTTAGTATAATTTCTTCCTCTTCTTCTTCCTTTTCTGAAAATGATATTATGATAAAAACAAATTTTGAGACAACAATCAAAATTGCTAATTTTATATTCTTTATATATCTATTAAAGTAGTAACACTGAGTTATTTCACTGGTTAATTGTAACCGTTGTAACCCCCCTAGATCCGCCGCTGTTTAGTATAGAACTGAGAAAATAAAATTCATATTTTTATACACTATAGTGTTTAATATTCTTAAGGAGGCATTACTTGATGAAACAGATTTTGGGAAGGCATGGCTATAAGGTTTATAATATTTGAGCAAAATATGGAAAATAAATATTTACCTGTTTGATTTTGATACTCCTCATATTTCTTGTATTTGACATGTAATCACTATCACTTGAAGCAGAATTTGAATCTGAAGCTATTAATGATAGGGTGCTAGCTTTACGTTTTTTTATTAATTTGTCATCACTACTTAAAGAATTTGAGTCAGAAGATAGTACTGATTTACTTCTTGTATTTAATCCATAACCGTTACTTGAAATTGAATTATAATTTTTTTTTCTATATTGGGGGTTATCCTTTGAAGAGTTACTACTAATAGAACCATTGTCTAAAGGTGACACAGCGCTAGAACCATTTGATGGGCGTTGCTTTGAAACACTGATGCTTTTTATTATCTTCATATTTCTTATATTTGGTATGTGTTTAACATCATCATCTATTTTAGACTCAGAACCTTCTGTATTTAATCCATTGTCATCACTTGAGGAACTTGTCTCAGCACATATTAATGATAAGCTCCTAGTTTTTCGTCTTGTAATCCATTCATCATCGGTACTTGAGGAATTTGACTCAAAAGATTGGGTCCTAGCTTTATGTTTTGGATATGATTTATCATCATCACTTGAGACTGTATCAGAAATATTTCTTTCGTTTTCATTTTCGCTCTGCGGAGAATCATCAAGGCAATCATTGTCTTGATAATCATTGTCTTGACACCTAGAAACAGTTCTTATATCACATAATTCATTATGATTATCTGAAAGTATATTAGCAATGTTTTTGGTAACTTTATACACAGCATCTAGAGAATCATGAAGAGCGTCGTCTTCACTACTATCGTGTGAATAGCACAATTTCGTTGGAAGCTTTCGTAATGGAGAAATTACTGTATTAGTATTTGCATTCAATTTATTTTTGTTTTCCTTTTCTTCTTCAGAATCTGAAATGTCTTCATAATCCTAGATGACATAAAGTTATAAATTAATATACCAGCCACATATACTGACAAATGCATATGCACCTCCCAGTAATTCAATTAAAACAAAGGAAAGGTACTGAAAGTAGCCCACCAACCAAGTGAAAGTAAAATCAGACATATATACACACAAAATATTTTAAAGAAATGTATGTATGTGCGATATGATGTAAATATATATTATAAATGTATACATGCTCAGGTAATTCTTCATTTTTTTGTATTCATTTTTTATATATGTAACACAATAAAATACACCTTGCTATTCTAAGAACTGATTTATCTGAAAACGAAGGAAATACTTAATTTGTAAATAAGCTGGGCTGTTTCCACGTTTTTTTTTTGAAAAGATTTTTTGATTTTCTTTATGAAAAATAGTTTTTAAACATATACTCACAACACAAACGCCCACAAATAAAACAGGCATACACAAAAATTGGGAATGTTAGTCCTCAGTTATTTACCAGTGTGACTATTTCGGGGATTTAGAAACAATAACTCTGCATACTCTGGTTCCCCAGCAGAATTGATCAAATTTCACGTGCCCATAAATTTAGATGTAATACATTTATCAATTTATAACTACAAAAACACAGATGTATAAAAACAAAGACACCTAAAGTAGAAAATCTTTAAAAATAAGAATGTACAGTCCAGCAGTTGATTTGTAAAAAAAACATGAAAGTATAATATTTTATATGAACAAGTATGAAGTATTTAAATTGTATCCGTATGTAATAACTAAATCCCATGATCCCTTTTGCCTCTGTAAAGAGTGGTAATCAAACCAGGCTCGCACGGATGCTAGCCCAGAACGAACCCACTACACTACGCCAACAGCTAAAAGGATTCCAAGGAACCCAGGTCCCATTTTGACATTTACAGCTGATGGATTGGTTTCTTTGTACAGAAGAAACCAATTTGTTGCAAGTTCATTGCCATAACACCCTTCTGTGCAGTTTTATTTGGAATTTGGAGAACCTTCCATACTACTGATTTAAATTTATATGAAAGAATGAAGTAACAAATTTAAAAATTCTATGAAATATAAATTAATGATAATCTATCAACGATTAAAACAAATCTTCTGTTATAAACAGTGAAATCCAGTAGGTAATTTGATGAGGTTTTTGAGGCTATTTTTGAGGTTATTTTGTGTTTAAATACATGCTGAAACCTTTATGTTAAGAGTTCTATCAAATTCCTAAATAATATATAGATTATAGCATTAAGTTAATATATAACAATCAAATGATATTCACGTTGCGTAAAGGTATGTAACACTACAACAGGGGTTAAAATAACAGCTGGTCAACACTGTGAAGGGGTGATTTTTTTAGAAATATTTTCAGCCAATCTCTCCTCCACAGTGTTGACCGGCAGTTACTTTAATCCCTGCTAATGATAATGAAGATTTTGGAGGAGATTAATTTAGATAATTTAGATAATTGATTTAGGCACTGCGAAAAGTGTATTATAATATGAGCATAATATGTATAGCGGAAACCGATCACGCTCCTCCATGCAGCTTATCTGTAATTATGTGGAACCTTGAAATCATTAATTATAGACATACTTACTTCTGTATCATCACTGTCTTCTAAAAAGAAAAATATATATTCTGAACAGTATTTATGATAAGGACTGATTAATTGAAGTATAATAGGAAATTGATGATATTTTACAGACATTTACTTAGTACCTTGTTGTGTATATAGGGATAGGGGCATTGAGTAACTCCACTGTCTTCCATATAAATCCACCATCCAAAAATAATTTTTTTACATCAGATAATAATGTTATTATTATCTTACAAACAACAAAAATGAACCTGATTGAAATTTAGCATCAACTGTAAGTTTTAGGCTAATAGTTATATTTAAAGTTTGATCACCCGGTGCAAACGACTGTCAAATTTTGATTATATGAAAATGCTTCTTCCAATTTGTAATAGCTTGATGTTTATGATAAACTGTATTTTGTTATTACAATACTATGTCTTATGTTTACACAACTTCATTGATAACATTGCAAAGCAGCAGTGGCTCAATGGTTAACTATTTTACCCTCAACTTATAGTTTTACTCAATTCTTCAAATTAAAGTCAAATTTCAACTTTTCCCTTTTATATTATAGGTTATTATTATTAGCAGCAAAAAAACACACTAAAAGTAGAGGTTGATCAAAATACCAATCTTGTCTCCTTCCTCCTGTTCCACAATAAATTCTTGCCCATTCGAAGGTCTTATATAAAGGTGAGTATTTGGAGTACTCTTGGTGCTAGACTTCTTCTGACAAATTTGCTCTGTACATAACGTTTTCAAACTAAACACAGATGAGAGAACACATTTGTAAAACATTATTTTCATACAGTGATCAGCACGTCTGTGTTTTCAAATAGAACAACTTGTGAGTTAGCTTACTTAACTATTTTGGTCTTCTGATCTATGGATCACGATTCATGGATCTAATCCATCTAGCAAAAACTTGTTCAAAGTCGGCAGATGTTGTTTTAGCACTTTTAGTGCTGACTTTAAACTAGTTTTTTCTAACTGGGATGTGATAGAGTGATATGTATGTTTGATCATGCAAGTGCACATGCAATGGCAGTTTTGAAATTTTAGGTGCAGTTTTATGTCTAGATCTTTGATATGGAAAAATCTATATTTTAAAATGTTTGTGATGAATTTTTTCTCAGTCAATCTTCATAGAAAAATCTGTCAATTTTTTACTGTATGAATATAGTCTGCATGTTTTATACTTTAACATGCAAACAAAACAATGAATTTTTTATCATAATATAACAACAGTTTAAATAAAAGTAAGAATCTCCTCCAGATATAATTCTTATTTACTTTTGTGCCTTTTTTCTCCCCAAATAAGGTACCCAAGGAAGAGAGCAGAAAACTTTGAATCAATTTCACATAGTTACATGGTTTCTAGTATGAACTACTATTGTTATAGGAATTGTGAACTGAATAGAAAGCATTATAATTAAACAATTTTTATTACTAAGAATTATGACACTAATAATCATTTACACTCATTCTTATGTAAACCTAAGTTTGGAGCTTCTTTTTATCTCTATACCCTTCCCTGTCACATTTTTTTTCATAACGTCTAAACCACTAAAGCAATAGTATTGAAAGTTTTCGCCTTTTTGGAACTCTCTATTAGACACAAATTATTTAAATTTCAGCTTGATTAAGTCTAGGGATCAAAAAATATAATAATAACCTGAGACCACCTATTTCTACATAGGGGAATCCCATATAAATCAATAATTCATCATCTACCGAAACATATTATCTATAGTAGTCTGTAAACTTTCATAAGAATGATTATGTTTGCACTCGTCTGTAAGTCATTCTTTGAACGAAGATCTAATTCCCTACAATGTGCTGCTGCTAAATTGCAGACCCAGCATTGTTGCACGTCCACCCACAGTACCTGTGTATATCGTGACTAGTTTAGCTTTGGCTGGCCACTACAAAGGTGTCAGGAGACTCTGGTCCATGGAGGCATTCAGGTTGCCGCCATTTTGTTCGGTTGCATTAGGTGTGTCTGGGCTTTGGTCGTAGGCATGTGAAAAAGAAGCTGACTAAAGTGCACAAACCATTTTATTATCATGCTTTGACTTAGAATTAGCCAATTTGCATACAGTAGCAAACAAACAAACAAAATTTCCCCTTTATGATGACGTCATGAGGAAGTACAATTTTTTTAAAGCAAGTTCTTTCGTCATAAAAAATTCCCTTTGTGATGACGTCATCTCACACCATCACATGCCTAGGAGCTCTAGCGCGTTCAAATCATCGTACACGCACCTAAAATATTCATGGCAAAGCCTGGAGTTGTATAAAAACTAGAGTTATGTATTATTCATGGTTTTAAAGACTTCAGCAACCTATACTCTAGTCTTCAATATACATGGTAAAAAGCCCTGGATTCTACATCTAGTTTTATTTTGCTTCATTCTGGACTTATAAGCCTTAGCAACAAACCATTGTCTAACAATGGCTGTGACTGTTATTAGGTTTTTGAAAACCTAATATATACTGATATATAGTTAGAAATAGCTATTGCACATTACTTTTACAATATTTCACATGAAAAGTGTAGATTGTTGAGATATTTCCAAAAACATAAATCATGACCTAGTAGGGTGTGGCATTGCAAACCTCCATTTTTGATTACACACAAATAAGCACAAAAACCATACCCATGCATGTGTATTAATATATAAGACTAGCATTAAGCCCTCCAAAAATTGCAGGGATCATGTTGTTTTAAATACTAATTTAAGCAAGACAGTGTTAAACAAGAGCAATTAATCACAGTAAAGGAGGAATTTTCAAACATTGCTTCAGGTTTAAAAGCAATGATCAAAATCACTCCTCCACAATGATTATTGGCACCTATTTCAAACACTGCAAGAAGAACAAATCTATGTGATTTAAATAGCTAAATGATCAAATTTTTAAATAAACATCTTTTTTTCATCCCCTAATCTTGCCAGTTAGAATGAGTTGACAAGTTTCTGCTAAAAAGCTTTTTTGGTTAAGCATTGACCTCAGTGAAAATTGAAGGACCTCCTGAACAGCGTATTTTGACAAACGTTTGGCAATATTTAAGCCCATAGACCTGGCTTTTGATTTGCTCTGTTATTTAAACACATATAACAAAACAAGTTCAACTTTGAAATTGCACCAAAAAGAAAGAAATAAATGAAATAATACCTTCACTTGCATATACGTTATCATAAAGAACATATGAGTTTTTAGGGTCGTCTAACAAATCACAACTGATATCATCAGTAGCATGTTCTTTTGAATACTATATGAAAATTAGAAAAAATATTTCAGAGCAACTAGATAAAAAATGTATATTCTGGGCTATATCCCCTTGTCCTATATCATTTGTCTGACTTTTACGCTTCTTTGTCTGCTGTTTTAAGGGCATTATAGTATATATGGGATGTACTTCTTCCTATGATAGATACTTTGACACCTTAGTGCAATGTATCCAAATTGATTTATATAATTAAATCACAATGTGCATAAATATAATTAAATTGCACAATATATGAGTTGAAAGAAAGGTATTTGGAAGGAGGGATTGTTGAGCGTAGTTTAGATTCAGGCTCATCCCCAGTGATTATTTTCTCTTATTACAACCACCAATTGCACAATCCACCACATACACTACAGTGCTCGAAATAAGAGTAAAGAAGTGAATTTTGAGGTTCAGGCTACAAAGTCTGCAAGTATGCTCAAAATTCCTTCTTCCGCAGTGATTATGTACTTGTATTTCGACCACTGCACTATAAGCTCTTACTTCCAGCTCCAACTAACCTTTTCTTCAATGTTTTTCACATCGTTTTGTAGAAATTTATAAATACTTCCAATGGACATATTTATTTTGTTGGATGTTACCTATGATATGAATTTGTGACATATATACAGCATAACAATAATACAAATAGCAAGACATCCAACCTTGAGATAAAAATTACCTTTTAAGGGAAGAAACAAATGCGGAAGAAAAAAATGCGGAAGATATTGCGGAATTAAAGAATGCAAATTTGCCCCAATCATTATTCAAGATTTTTAAGTGATTCGCATTCTTAAATTCCGCATTTTTCAAGATTTTCAAGCACTCCGCTTGATTTGTTAATTTACATTACGAAAAACAGTATATTTAAGCTTTTATATATAATTATAGACTATATATGCAGTTCTTTACCTCAGTCCAGTCTATATAAATACATAGGCTCTAAAAAGCATATCCATGCTTTTACTATACTGTTTTTATTGGATGAAGAAACCATGTAATATGTACTTTATTTATAAAAGTTAAGACATAAAACTTCTAAAAAAAGGTGGTTTCCATCATCTTTTGTTGAAATCATTAGTGTGTCTTGCATATCTCACGTTTTTTTTGTTAAAAAAACACTTGGAAATCGTTAGTTTATCTTTGTATATCTGTTAGAATTAAAAATAAAGGAACACTTGAGAATAGAACAATACAACAGAAGAATAAATAATCACCTAGCTTTTTTTTATAAATTTATTTATTATAGTATAATTTATCCGAATGAGAAGGGAAGAAGTAGAAACTTAGAAAACTTTTTGAAATTTTGATTTCTATGGTGATCTAACCCTTTTAAATTTTGGGTTAAGCAATATCATACCCAAATGATCAGTGGAGAAGTAGAGACTTTAACAAATTCCTAATTTTTTTTTGAAAAATAATCTCTTATAATTGATGAAGAAGCTTTTCCAACGAACAAAATGTTTGTCAAAAAAGATTCATGGACTGTTTCCTCAGACTGGTTCAGAGCCTATTCTAACCTGGCAGGACATTGGTGTGTTGGTGTAGTGAGGGCAACACTGAGTAGTACTAATATAACAATTTCTGGAACGAATTTTAGAATGAAAATTCATACAAATACAGATCGAGAGACAGACAGACATTAAGATAGATAAGATAAGATTTTTAAGATAAGATATTTTATTTATCAATAGTAGTTACAAAATATATTTGGCTAAGGAAAAATTAATAAAGTTAAATGCT
>JAULBZ010008655.1:0-10572 GCA_032360805.1 Neoturris breviconis | reverse complement strand
AACGTCATCACTGTAATTAAGGTTGATGAACATCATCACTGTAATTAAGATTGATGAACGTCATCACTGTAATTAAGATTGATGAACGTCATCACTGTAATTAAGATTGATGAACATCATCACTGTAATTAAGATTGATGAACGTCATCACTGTAATTAAGATTGTTGAACGTCATCACTGTAATTAAGATTGATAAACATCATCACTGTAATTAAGGTTGATGAACATCATCACTGTAATTAAGGTTAATGAACGTCATCACTGTAATGAAGATTGATGAACATCATCACTGTAATTAAGGTTGATGAACGTCATTGTAATTAAGGTTGATGAACGTCATTGTAATTAAGGAGAAGTTTTAGTTCTAAACATGTGACTAAGAAATCATGGAGAAAGTTCCATCATAACATCGCAAGTGTATTTCCCTTGTTGCAGGCACTTGATCTCTAATCAACGTCAAAAAAGACATCTTTTTGTCGTCTAGACTTCAAAACAACGTCTTACCAACGTTGATTAGACATCGAGTTCTCACTGGAGATATTTGGATTGTTGTGCATTGCATTCGCCAGTCTTTCATACTGAGAAGGAATATCAACTTACTTTTACATATGAATGATGTACTGTTGCTTTGTATCAGTTTCTTAGATTCAAATGGATGAAAGAAACAATTGAAATTAGAATTAGTCAGACGTATAGGATCGTATGTCGCTTTAAAACAGAAAGCATCTTGTTGGCATTTTTTCCAGCATTCGTCTATAGAACTGACCAGTATGATGCCAGTATGATTATCATATCTTGACTGTTCTTCTTTAATACAATCTATGAGAATAGTAAATATACAAAACACCTGGATCGATTCCCAAATAAGGTTTCGGATAGCCCCGTAAGAACAGATATACACTGCCCGTAAACTATCATGTTGTTCCTGTTTTCATAAGTTATAAGAACGCGTTAAGTAGTACCTTAAGGTTGATTTGCACGAGATGAAAATCTCGTTGCGGAAACCAAAAGAAAACAGTTTATTGGTAGAAATTTACTTCACCTCGCAGAATCAACCTTTATATGGCAACAGTCACTTTCGAATAGGGATGATACAAAGCAAAATCAAATTCGTGTAATTTTCGTTCCCCTGCTGTGTTGCATTTAAATTTCCTTCGAGCTGTTTTTGCAAGCTTCAATCTTTAAAATTCATCCTCGGTAAATATGTAAATATCGCAAGTATAGGCAGATTCCGCCAGACCACTATATTTTTTCAAATAACTTTTCTTGTGTAAGCGCTGAAGTCTTAAAACTTTGTCACATTTAGTATATTCCTAATTTACACATTTTTAGAAACATCCATAGCCATAGCCCGTGGACCTTCAAAATTTGTTGCCATTTTTCGAAAGCACCTTTAAAATTGTCTATAAAATGCTTATACTAGTAAAAAAGTACAAATGTTTATAACTCATTCGATATTTATCAGTAAGGCATCAAACTTTCAGTGATGACTAATTGACATTAAAATTATGACGCCACTTTGTTATGATGCCATTTCATGACGTCACGACATATATTTTGTTCTTGAAACTTAAAATACCGGGGCTTCTCAGATTCTGCCTTTGGAGTTCAGATTGTATCGGGTGATAAAAACTGCGATGAAGGAGAGATATGCCTGAAAGTTTGGAAATTCCATGTTTAGAATGCAAACGCTACTCTTTGGAAGAATTCTGAAAAGGGGTTCGTTGCACGACAAACTCTATTCGGGTCGAGATTTTTGAGGCTCTGAGTAGCCTGAGCCCCCCCCCCCCCCCACGATGACGTCATAGTGGGAAAACAGGCAGTGCAGAAAAATAAATTTTAGGTGGATTACCAAAATGATTTTCAATTCTTTAAAAAATGATCCTAGATAAATTGTAGGAAAAGTCACAAAATTTCTAGTCATAGAATAGGGTTAATTGTATCCACCCTTGGATGGAATAAGGTTGGATATCCGTATATGTATAACTTACATGCAAACGCATAAATAAAGACACATTTCATGAATTTTGGTGAGTAATACATACCAAAATTATATTTAAAATGTGGAAAACGACGAGGACAAGAAGTCTCTAAAGATTTATCTCGATTTACCCCAGCATTTGTAGTGAAATTCTAGAAGGGCTTGTAAAAATTTTTTTGATTTCGTCTACTTGGTCCCGAGTTTTTGGCAAAAAGGGTCCAAAGTGAGCTTTTGGTCCAAAGCATGACCAAATAGGGGTAACCCTTGCACGAAATCACGAAAATGTCCGACCTGTTTTAAAGCCTAAAGTAGCGGGGCTTCTAACACTCTGACTTTGGTGTTCAGATTGTATTGCAAGTTAGGAGGGCGTGGATTTTAGGACATTCATTGGGATGTATGGGGTATAAAAATGTTTCAGAAAAATCACCGGACGAACCACGGAATTAATTCGCGGTTATTTGGAGTGCCGGCAGGGTGATAAAATAATAAATAATAAAAATCTTACGATTTCCCCCTCCCCCACCTTCAATGTAGATTTTCTGCAAATATGAAGATCGACATTGAATCGTCATTGCCTAATGTAATTCAACACTTTACAGAGATTATGACTGTCTTCTGGTGCACTGTATTATGAAACATAGCAATAATTATTTGCTCTTTATTTTATTTTTTGTAGAATTTAGTTTTTAAATCTTATTTTGCTTTTTCAAGGGCTAAATAAGTGCTAGCCAATTTGGCAGCATATATTCTGAAAAATCTCTCCTTTACAGTGATGACTACCAGTTATTTCAACTCCTTGTAGAGGAGAGCTTTTTCAGATTAGTTTCAGCTAATTTGGCGTAAAACCTTCTAACAAATCCCTCCTTTACACTGATGACTACCAGTTATTTCAACTCCTTGTAGAGGAGAGCTTTTTCAGATTAGTTTCAGCTAATTTCGCTTAAAACCTTCTAACAAATCCCTCCTTTACACTGATGACTAGCAGTTAATTTAAACTCTTGTTGATGAGAGGTTTTTTAGAATATTCTCAGCTTAAGTTGGCCAAAAATATTCTGAAGATTTCTCCTTTACAGTAATGACCAGTAGTTATTTTAATCCCTGCCTTTGGAACAACATTCGGAGATGGTTCCTTATGCAAACCAAACAAATCCATACATTCAAATGATTGGTTCCTTATGCAAACAAAACAAATCAATACCTCCACATGATTGGTTCATCACTTTATGGAAACAAAACAAATCATTACCTCCACATGATAGTTCATCACTTTTATCACCACAATCATCTTGCTTGTCACACCTCCATGTTTCAGGGACACAACGAGAATTATTACATTGAAAATAATTTGGGGCACATGTTGAATTTGCTACATACACTACAAAATAAAAAAGTATAATACAATTTCATTTTACCAGCTTTGTATTGGGTGCTCTCCTAACTTTTATTGCTGTGCAGTAATTCAATTATTTTTCGCAGTTTTATAATTTTGCGAAAGTGGCCAATTTCATCGATTTTACTTTCCATGGAAATTTATTCCCTTTAATATAGCTAGACCGTTAAAAATTATTATAAAAAACAGGTTGTCGTTTTCATACCATTATATGTTTAAGTATAAAAATAGGTGGGCATTTTAACATTAAAATGATAAAAAAGGATTGATGTTTACCAACCAATAAAAAAAGTACAAATATTTTATGGTTTTATTAGCTTAATTCTTTTAAAATCAGTTGGCGTTTTCTGGGGGGAAGGGAGGGGGTGGGAGAGGGGGGGTTATGTTGGAAAAGAAGAAATATGGAATATTAAACTTTGTATTTTTATCATAATTTACGTCTGTGATTGTAGCCTGAGCATACTGTGTCTTGGATACAAAAACACAATTTTGATGCCACTAAAACGACATCCGAATGTGGCTTATTCAATACGCTCACACATATGTTTACGAATCTGAAGTTAAATGTAGAAAAAGAGAAATGTTGTGATGCGTTAGGCAATAAAGATATGTGTTTGGATATGTGTTTGGAGTGATTGAAACTCAAAATCTACTAAGAGATAAACAACTGGCGAATGCACTATTCCAAAAAATGAGAAGAATGTCAAGTCATCCTTATGATGTAAAATTCAGACCTAGAGGGTGTAACAATAGGACGGGTTTATTTGCGGAAGAAGATTTCAGATCATCATTGGATAAAAATGCAAAGAATAACCTCGAGAAAACCAGTCGTCTCACTAGATGAACACTTTAGAAGAACAAAAACACTCTGTTAATGCCGGGATTTCAAACGATGTCATAATGGCATGGCTTGTTAACCAAGGTCCAAGATTCTGAGATTTGTCGGTTATCCCGCTAATTAGGTTGGTTTCATTGTTGACCAGCAACAATATTATCCTCCTCGGCACCGACGCTCTAGAGGCTATGTTACCATTAAAAGTAAAACGTGGGGAAACGGATGAACCTATGGCAATACATGCCGTACTTGGATAGACATTTTTTAGTGCACAGGAACTACTTAATAAGGATATAGCAATCAACTTGA
Organism: Neoturris breviconis; assembly: GCA_032360805.1. Lineage (NCBI taxonomy): Eukaryota > Metazoa > Cnidaria > Hydrozoa > Anthoathecata > Pandeidae > Neoturris > Neoturris breviconis. Next base: position 6,056 of record JAULBZ010008655.1, on the reverse strand, counting down.
TCCATGTCAACTTAGATGAAACCATACATAGGTTTGTAAAACAGTTTTGAAAATTCGAATCTTTTCCAATGATCAATGGAAAGGATCTAGGAATGTCACCAGACGAAGAAAGATGCATGGCAAAGTTAGATCGTGAAACCAATTGTGAAAGTGGAAGATACTCAGTATCTATGATCTGAAAAGATAATCCTATCACCCTCCCAAACAACCGACCAGTTGCAGAGAAAAGATTTAAGTCTTTACAACATCGGCTAAGAAATAACAATTAGTCTCTTAAAAGGTTTGCTGAAGAATTTTTGGATGAAAATAACGCAACAGATGCATGATATCTACCACACCATCCAGTCTTTAACCCTGCTCAGTATAGACCTGTTAGGGCTCTGAGTTGATGTGGGGGAACTTTAAATGGGAACATGCTATAATGTTGAATGTTTCCAGAACACTTTGGCATAATCATTTTGTTGATGACGTCATTATGTATGATGACGTCATCAGGGCCAAACAGGTGGTGCAAAAAAAAATTGGGAAAATTTGTTTTTACCACCTACCAAATATTTGGTTGCGAAGGAAAAATTATCCCTAATTACCAAGTTAGCAATTTAAGTTAACACTGCTGACCTAAATCTGGATTCAACGGAGCTGATAACAAAGTTCATCCCAATTGTCAACCACTGCTCTGATCAGTTTAGCCAAGGATTTCCGTCTCTTTGCTTCCGTCATTCATTTTCTTTCTTTACGTTATAATCTGTCGTTTGAGATTTTAGTTTACATTGTGTTTTTTCTCAAATCTTTAAAATAAAATATCAACATTGGGAGAAAGAGAAAGAAAGAAAAAGAAAAAATAGAGCTTAGTATACTAGGCTACATGCTTTGCTTTTTAAACAAGTTACTTCTTTCTGCAAACAGTATATAATATTAGGAACCACCTCCAAAATTCATTTCAAAAAGCAGATATTTTAGCAGCTCTTTAAAGTAGTGAAAATCCATCAATATGAGAAAAGTTAATCTACATTGAAGAGTGTTAAGTTAATGAGCTTGCAATTGTTGGGTTTCTTCGAGACGAAATTTGGAGATTGGTCCCTTACCATGTAGGGCTAAAAATACCTGTTGGATATCACCTGCAGAGGAGTGTTTTTTGAGTATTCAAAAACAATATTCCATGGCTGATGGTTAGTAATGATGGGATTTTAATGAGCTGCTAGAATTTAGTTTTGTAAACATTAACGCTTTAAGCCATGTGGATTATTGTGAATAAGAATGACATCAGGAGTTTAAATATCTATCGGTCATGTGGAGGATAGATTTTTCAGAATATTTGCTGCCAAATTGGCTGCTGGCCATAATAACAGGCAGTTATTTTAACCCCTGTGACATCATCTTATCATTTTTCTTCATTTCATTTTTTTGTCATAGATAATGCAAGCTGAGTTGAAGGAAAAAGAACATGGTATTGTGCAAAGAGAAAGTGCATTAGATATTTTACAATATGATAAAGAAAATACATTGTCAAAACTTCAGCAAGCAGAAGGTAAAAAAAGTTGACATTATTGGTAGATCTAACTCTCCCCGACTCTCTGGAGATCTCCATATTGCCTTGTTTTTTTACACCATGAAACTTGGTATGATATTAGTACCAACTATATATATTTCGCTTTCGTCCAAAAATATTTGTTATGATGTCACAAGCTATGAAAAATAGGTTTTTAGGTCAATACACCAGATAAGTATAAGTAATTACTGCGAAGCTTCTTTACAGACCACTGTAAATACTAGTCAATGAACTAAACAAAAGTAAGTATCAATACTCCAGTAATCACTGGGGAGCTCTTCTACAGTGCATTGCTCTTATTTTGAACATAAACTGTCTGCTTATTGTAGAGTCATTTACAAGTGAGAAGAAAGAATTAATCAATGAAATTGTCTGTTTGAAGAAACAAATTGAACGATATGAACTTGATGCAGCTAGAAGAAACACTGATGAACATAAATTAAAAACCGAACTTGAAGATACATTAATTCATGTTAAAGGATCTGATAACAAAGTAAACATACTTAAAGCTGAGGTATGGCTTGTTGTAATTATAGAGGACTTGGATAAACATATAATAAATGCCTTGCCCCACTATATGTCTGCTTTAGCCTTGAATATACGTTTATTTTGTATTAAGATACTCACTTCAACTCACCTCACCTCGACCTGGTTTTACCCCAAACTTGAACCGACCAATCCACACCATATTTCATTTCTCATTCCTGTGTGCTGCAATTAATGTTAATCCTGTTTCAAATTTTATTTCAGACAGTCTGCAACCGTCACTTTTCCTGCTACATGCAGAACTAACAGGAACAGGCCCTAAGTTGGCAATAAATTGAAAGTTGTGGTATAATTGACACTTTGGATAGATAAGAATCCAATAAAACACATATGTCAATAAAATTTATTTGCTAATCATAATTTTGAATTATTTTCTTCATAGCTAAACGAAAAAAACGAACAATGCAATAAGCTTCGGGTTGCATATGAAGAACAGAGAGCAGATTGTTTGAAAGCACAAACTGAATTTCAAGAATTAGAAGAACGTTTCTTTCATTCAAATGCACAGTCTAACGAAGCAGTTGGTCAAAGATTAAAGGTATGTAAAAGACGGTGATTAATCTCTGTGTGGAAGAGTCAAACAAAGTTGTGATGATTATGTTTTGGTATCGAATACCATCTTAGAGAGTCCATTTAGTATTTTAGGTAATATAATGTTGAGAAAATTCACCAAGTATTTCTGATTTTGATCGAAATTGCTGGAATTATTTTGTAACAATTATTCAGATTTGATATGAAATCAGTTTAGATACAGCTTTTTAGATTTATAGAACATCTTTAGGCGGATATCCACTAGGCGAATTCATTCTCACAAATTCTAAATGAAGACATTACACTGGTAGAAAGAGATGTCACCTAACAGGTTCCAGCCAATATAATGGCTTCATTTAGAATTCGTGTGAACGAATTTGCCTAGTGGAAATTAAGCCTCAAAATTTCAAGAATTCACGGAAAACTTGATGGAGTTTTAATGTAATCATTTTCCTTTTATCTGGTCTTCTGCTGGTCAAGATGGTTGCATATTTTTAGGGTGTTATGTGTATATAACAGAACAAAATTGCAAATTCTTGGAACATACTTTCTATTATTCTATTATTTTTTCTTCAGGTAAATCTTTTATTAATGCATGAATAAGGCTACAATTAATACACGTTCCCTTTTTTTAAAAAAAAAAAATAACATTCATTCACTCTTCATCGTGGAGTTTTTAATTAATTTAAAATAAATTAACTCATACACGAAGGCTCTACGACTGGGGACAGGTTTTTATTTGACATGTAATGAAGATATTTGATTGACTAATAAGAGAACATTTGAACGTAATGACTGTAAAAGTTTCTCCACCAGAAGAACGATTTTTTATTTAGAAACACTGCTTTCTTTCCAACTTGATTTTCTTATACCACTGCTGGTAACCTCTATAGAGTTTTCAAGAAATTACCCTCCTACGTAGATGAATATTAATAAAATAATTTGAAGCAGCACAGTTGGTTATGGTTTACATGAAGGCCATTGCAAATACTCTTTAGGAAAAGTTCAAGCAACAAATTTTATTTGATAACTTTACTCTTACTCTTATAATTCACGGAAACGAAAGATAGCTTCTGTCTCTACAGATTCACGGAACCTTTACGTAACTGGAACGAGCGTTATCATGAAATTTTGAGGTCTGAAAACTGCCTTTACTTGGGTCAAATACTTCTTAATTTTAGTCGTAGCAGACTTTACTTTGTATCATGCAAAAAACAAAAATGCTGAATGGTTATAATATCAGCAAAAGATTGTGATTCTGAGAGTTGGTTAGGCCTGTGTAGATTTTAGTGGATAATGGAAAATCACAGCTAGAACATTCTACATGATTCTGTCTGCTATAATTCCAGATAGAGGACTTATAGTGCCTATTACCCTAGTAACTATTGCATTTTCGAAATAATTATATGTAATTAATTGATATGTGTTGAGAAATCTTGTTTATTCAATTTCAGGAAGAGTTGAAAAATTGTCGATATGATTTGCGAGAGAAAGAAATACAAGCAGAGCAAGATCGGTCGCTACGACTAAAGGTGAATTAAAAATACCTTACTGGTTGATTATATTCAATACATTCTTTAACTGAAGCTTCTCTTCTATTATCTACAAAACGTTTTATTCAGACTGCTTTAAATATTTGTTTGTGACTCAGTAGTGGACTCAATTAAGAGTAAAAACACAGTGTAGTAGTGATTTTAGAGTACAGCTTCAAAATCCACTCCTGCATGGTGATTTTTACTGATACACATTTAATTTAGATTTCTGAAGACTGTACGGCGTTAGTAAAGGAAAATGCTGCAATATCATCTCAAGCAATCGAGCTACAGAAACAGTTAGAAATGGTAATTTTATGCTACAGCTTAAGAATTAAACCCCATAAAAAGTCTAGATAGGATGATTTGAGCACATTGTTCAGCTGATGATGAAATGTTGTACCAGACTAACAAAAGAAGAAAATTATCAACTCCAATTTTATGTATTGTCGAGTTAAAGGATGATTTCAATTAGATAGAAAATTCTGCGCGTAAGCTAAAAGAAGACATTACATTGGTAGAAATTGACATCACACGATGTTTAATGTCAATTTCTACCAAGGGAATATCGGCTTGCGCACAGAATGTTTTTGCTTAATGGAAATCAACCTTAGAAACTGTTTTTGATATGAGAAATTTCTATCCTTTGTCTGAATGTATCTAACTAGCTACGACCTATTTGTTTTACAATGTTAATGTGTTTTGTTTACAGTAACTTTTTGTATTTTCAGTACATCTTTAACCTCTTAATGATTTGGAGATTACATAAACCGTCATATAAATTCCAAATAAGTTGAACATTCATGATTGCTTTTACTGGTAATGGGGAGCATTATTCTATCAAATTCCAGTGGGCAAAAACCTGTTCAAAATCTGCGGTAAAGATGCTAGAACAGCGTTTTCAACTTTCTAGCATTTTTACTGTGGACTTTGAACTGGTTTTTACCTGCAAGTGATTGATGTTTTACACTTGTAATGGGAAGCATGTCAATCATTTTTTACATAATTTAGGAACGTCAGTTAAAACAAGACAGTTCATTTCGTAAACAAACAAATATACAGGAGCTTGTTACCTTAAAAGATGAGAAAAAACAAAATGTACGAGAATTGGATAGGGTACGAGACCAATTGAAATTAGAACAACAAAAGTATAGAAGTTTGCTGGATAAGGTATGGAATTGTGTGTGGTCCCTAATTTGATGCCGTTTCTTTTCTATGTTATTTTTATTCATGCATTCCCAAATTTTTGGGTTTATTTTCCCATACTCATAATTGATGGCATAGTTCCTATTGGGGGTGTAGTTTGAATGGATTTCGTGATATGTTTATCACCAGATTATGATTATAAAGCACCAAATCGTGGACTTTATGTACATGATGATGGGAATAGCGCTGTGTCAGATGTATTTTCGACAAATGCTACAAATAGTTGAGACTAAAAATCAGAATTCCTTGTTTGCTATAAGTAACAATAAAATGAAAGAAATCCCAGTAGACTATAATGTTAGATCAACATTGGGGTATACAATGGGGTATACGCTTCATTACCAATTTGATGTTTGAGAAATTCTTATAAAAAATCAAGGATTTTTTTTCTGCAAATAATTACAAGAATAGTAAAAGGTACAACTGCTGTATGAGAAGTTCATTCTTCAAATGTTGGTCGGTGCGTTAGCTTTGAAAACAAAACTACTTGTTAAACGTTCTTTTTGTGGTCAGTCTGATGTTCCAGCCAGTAGTTATCTTCAGTCGATGTTGCAATGAACCTGTTCGAAGTAAGAGTGAGAATATGTTTCCCAAAAGTCATCCGGGTTGCCATACTTTACCGTTCCCGTATTTTGTATAAGAGACATGTTTCCTCTTCGATAGTGAGTCTTTGAATGAACTTGATCGGACAC
>JAULBZ010008654.1:0-10573 GCA_032360805.1 Neoturris breviconis | reverse complement strand
TCATTTTGATGGGACGCACTGCATGCCGTTACCGTATTCTTATTTCCAAATGCCCTGGGAGCACAGGAAGGGTAAGACACCATAACTAAGATGGAAAGGGTAACTTATATGTTTAACTGTTCGTATGGTGACTGGGTTTGCTGCTAGTTTCGATTCGTGACAAAATACTAAATTCGCCTCCATGGAGAAGGCTAATGTGTAAACCAAGCAAATACAATTATGTTTATTGGTACATGAAAGTTCATATTTTTCTGTATTCAATAAAATACTAGCTATTGAAAGTTGTCGTTATTATATATCAGAGAATAGATTGTTTAAGGATAAAGAAAACATTCAACGAGTATAGGAACCGACTCAGTGGACAAAAACTTGTTCAACGTGCGCAGTAAAGACGCTAGAACAACGTCGAATGACATTGTCCTAGCGTCATTACTATGGACATTGATCAGGTTTTTGCCTACTAGGTAAAATTATATGTTTAAAATTTAAAATAAGAGCAAACAATTACTGTGGATGATGGATTTTTAACACGGCTTGGTAGCCTGAAGCTATACTCAAAAAGTACCTCTCCGCAGTGATTATATGCCTTATTCTGAACACTAGAAGTCATGGTAGCTTCCTATATTTTGTATTTACTGTTTACGGTTAAGATAAAGGTTAATTTCTGCGAGGCGAGGCGGAAAATTCGAGGCGTTGCCATTGCAACAAGTTCTACTTTGAGCAGCCAACACATCGTTTTCATTTCATGGATCTATTTGTTCGCACAAATTCTAAATGATGCCTCCATTCAGAAACCGTGCGAACGAATTCGCCATAAATTATACTAGTATATTCAGCTTCAAACCAGAGCCTCGTTTTAAGCTACAGAAAATTCCGTGCGAAAGCCTAAAAAAGACATTTCATTGGTAGAAATTGACGTCACGTGATATCTTTTTGTGGCTTTTGCAAAATATTTTCCGCCTAATGGAAATCAACCTTAAGTTTATATGGAAATCACATACAAATCATTTTAATGCTTTTAATTTGATATGATCTCTAGCAAATTACTCTCCTGTGCCTAATTGTAGGGAGGGAGGCGGAGTAAATTCCTTTTTTTTGGCAAAAAGACACCACCCATTTCCACTTATTAGGCACAGGTTTTATAAGGGTTAGACGTAAAGAACACATATAAAGAATTTTCAGATTTTATGCAGACTTTGCTGATGACTTTGAACAGGTTTTTGCCCACTGGGTTACATCATTATTTAAATTTTTGTAAAAAAATATTTTTGGACCAAGGAGCAATAGGAGATATTGATGACGTCGTAACATGTGGTCAAGTGATATAATATTGTTTCCTGAATGAAAGTAGATTGAAATAATGGTGATGAACCCAGTGGGCAAAAAACCTATTTAAGAGAGTTACTTTTGATAAATGGAATCATATGGAAGTACATATTGGCCTACACTCATTGTTGTTGAAAATAGTGGTCGAAATATGAATAATCACTGTGGAGGAGGATTGTTCAAAGTCTGCAGTAGAGTCGTTAGAACAACATCTTCAACGTTGTTCTAGCGTCTTACTGCTGATTTTAAACAAGCTTTTGCCTACTGAGTTTGATCTTATTAGAACTCAGTATTACTTGATGCTGTCAAAAAAGAACGATCATCCATTTAGTAGAATCAAAATCAAATAGATTATCTGCGAAGAAGTGTCCTGCATGCCTCAAAATAACTGCCCAACATCATCTACAATCCCTAAGTCTTGAGTCTACTCAGTAAATCTCTAGCAACTCCTCGTGGTCATTTTCCAGACTTACTTGTGGTGTATAATGTCTGTTGGAATTCGTAAAATTTCTCATAATTTATATAAAGGATTGTAGAGATGAGTGTTTTTGATTATAGTTTTCTGGAAAAACTACTTAAATACACTCCTTCACAGGTGATATCCGGAAGTTATTTAGAGGCCTTGCCTGTGTCTTCTCTACGAAGATATCCTTTCTTCACAGAGCTAATTTACGTTAATCATTTTCGAACTCCTTCCCATGGATTTTTTGGGAACGAGTTTGGATTATTTTCTATCTGTTTAGTTAGTTTTAGAAAGTTTATACATACAAGCATATAATATTTGTCATCGTTTGCGTTAACACGAATATCGTACTCACATTTTTTATCAATCATTACCTTCGGAGATGCTCACGTTAACCTAAAGGCTTCTGGTAATCAAACGTAAACATATAAATTTGCAAAATAGAATAAGAGAGCGAATTTAGGAAGCCCGATACCAAGGAGTGGGGGGGGTGGGGTGGAGAGGGCCATTTCTCATAAAGTACTTGTTCAAATCACTTAAAATGTTATGACTGCCACAAATTTACCGGGGATCATTTTCCATATAATTTAAAAAAACAAAATTGCCTAGTTTGCTGATGTCAGCAAAAAATGCAATAATTAGCTAAAAATTGGATAAAAAAAGTAGGCTGAAAAGGAAAACTTGGTTTCCATAAAAATAACCACGCGGTCGCACATTTAAACAATCGGTCGCAAATCTAAATGTCCGGCCGAATGTTTAAATGTTCCGCCGAATGTCTCCTCTTTAACCTAAAAAACAAAACGTTTGGCCAGGCTTTTAATTAATTCTGGTCTGCAAATTTACCTTAGCATAACATCATTTTATTCTGTTTTCAGATTCTGAATGCGAAATGATGTGCCTTTTAATAAATTATCAAATATTTTTTAGTCCTTATTAGCCTACTATAGCGCGCCAAAATTGACAAAATTTTAGAAAGGTAAAGAGCACATCTGTAAAGGAGAGTACTTATGAAATTGCTTATATTAGAGAGCAATAGATATGGGAATAAAAATATACAGTCCACAATTGACCAAACTTCTGGCTTAATGTTTTGTTTCATACGCACGATTCGGCCGGATAATTGCAAACGGTTTCTAAAATGAAAGAAAAAACATTCGGCCGAACTTTTGAATGTTCGGCCGTGTTTATTTTTTAAACAGAAACAATCATATCTTTTTCAGACACGATAATAAAAACACTGACACACTTTTATACACTAAAATCATGTTTTTGCCAGAAATCGACATGATATCGATATTTTCACTCACATAAATTCTATATATAATTACCTATTATGGTAAAACTATATGACATTTGAAGGTTAGAGCCTCGGAACACATGGGCGTGTCTGCTTGACAGGAAAGATTACTAATTCCCAACAGTCTACCGATGTCCGTGATCACTTGATTTTTTGTTCCCATCGTGCCAGTCTTGGTGACTTCTCAATTTTAACATCAGCACGGAACAATTTTGAGCTCGAACTGAAAGAAAGCTTATTGATCCACAGAGACAAACCTTCGTTGAACAGAACCACAAACTATGTACCGTTGTTTCTATTGACAAATACTGACTAATCACCTATGGAGTTCATGTCATTGGCTGGTGATAAGTCGGTATATAATTACATTTTTTCCTTTCAACCTTATGTATTTGAAATTGTTCTGATTGGTGGAATTGTAGAATTTAATTTATTTTTGCATTGTCATCTTGCCTTATTCGGTAAAGTTTTTATAAAAAAAAATAATTGTACAAGTTTATGAATTTCGTTGTATAACGTAGTATTGATAATGACTAAAGGTCGAAGGCTCTACGGATGTGTCGCTAAAAACACTTGTGTTTTTATTTTTCCAAAATGATTTTGTCGCATCTCCATACGTAACACACATGTGTTATTTATACTATTTATACATTGATTCTAATATTACCAATAATGGGTCCAAAAGCAAAGCGTATAAGGCTTACGGAAGAACAAGTGACAGTGGATATTTTGAGATTATTAGAAGAAGATACAGACAGCGAAGAAGAGGATGATCTTGATGAAATTATTGGAGATATTGAAAGTAAGTATACTTCTGTTGTGCATCGGTGTTTAGCCCGTTATAAAATATTGGTCCTATGACATGCATGACGACATACTATATCATTTCAATATAAGTATAACTAAACTGCCCAATGGACACACGACGTCGTGACAACGCCATAGCAATATCAAAACGACGTCGGGTGGGAAGTATCATCCAATACCTCCTGTGTTGATAGATTATGTTCCAATTTTGCTAGTAGTATTTGTTATTTTGTAACTGTTTTCTTTCGATGTAGCTAAATAATTTATTTCTATGATATTAGATGATGTAATCAATGAAGAAATACGGAATGATGGAAACGAAAGCGAATGCGAAATTGAAGTGGAAAATGAGGACGAACCAGCAACGATTCATAGAAGACAATTGACAAGGAATGGTTTGGTACATGACATCGATTCTGCTCTTGATCTCAATAACTACAATACGTATGAAATCCCTGGAAATGTGCGTGAAATTAGTGGCGTTATCAAAGACAAAAACAATGAAGAGAGGATAACCTTCACAAGTCATCCTATCAATGTTCGTAATACTGGTCCAGTGGCACGTGAAAATGTTATAAGAGGACCAGTTCGGTTGAAACGAGCAGCCAATATCTGTACGACAGAAATGGAACATTTTATGTTATTAATATCAAATGACATGTTAGATGATATAGTCAATTACACAAACGCTAAGATTGTACAATTCGTGGGAAAGTTACCAGATAAGTTCAAGTATCTCTTTGTCAAAGAAACAGACCTACAATTTGGTTTCAGAAAAAATTACTTTACCTCGCAAACCCAGAAAATTATGGATGCTCTTGATAATGAAAAATTTGCATGTGGAGTTTTTATTAACCTTCGAAAGGCTTTTGATACAGTCTTCTATTATGGAATCTGTGGTACTCCTCTCATTATTTAGGTCTTATTAAACAGGTCGACAGCAATTTGTCTCAGTTGCTGGAGTTGAATCTGCTAGTAAACTTATCAGACATGGTGTCCCACAGGGTTCGGTTCTAGGACCTCTTTTATTTTTATTATATATTAATGATCTGCATAATGATATTTTTTTTTCTAATGTTTATTATTTTGCTGATGACACAAATCTTCTACATGCCAGTGACTCTTTGAAACGATTGGTCAAACAATTGAATTTGGATTTAAAATCTCTGTGTCATTGGCTCAATGCCAACAAAATATATTTGAATGTCAGTAAGACTGAGTATATTATTTTTAAAAGAAAGCCTTTAACTATGAATTTAAGATTTTTGTTAATGGTAAAAGGCTTCTATCTAGTAATTGCATTATATATCTTGGTGTTTTATTAGATAGTGACCTTAGCTAGAAGTCTCAAATCAATGCTACTGATGAGGTGATTATTGTTATTAACAACTTGATGGATGTTTATGATTTCAGGAACAAGATATAAATTTGTATCAAGATTTATTCTGATATAATATCCCCATCATGCATTGCATGCTTTAACTGATTTTACAAAAAACCTTGAGTTTATATAGCAGTTTGAAATCTCTAGTGTACACAAATTACATGAGGAATTCCAAACTACCTAACAATAGAATTGGACCTCGATTCCCTAAACATATAATAATTACTAATTTGGTTATGACAGATCATAAAAACTTCTCTTATGAGAGATGAGTCATACAATAACTCAACCATGAATCATGCTATAACTCAAATCTTAAGATACAAAATCATGCTATAACTCACATCTATATAAATACAAAAGTCGTTAATACTCTGAAAGTACATACTTTACTGTCAACAAACTTTTAAATAGTTTTTAAAGACCAAACGCTTTTAAAAGCAAACATAGTTCATAACATATATAGCCTCTCAAGTTTTAGCTATAAATTCATGTGACTTTAACCCTTCACTAGTATAGTGTGGACCCCCTAAATTTTTAAATTTTGCTGTGAAAGTAACATAACAAGAATTATTATTCAGGAGGTTTTTTTCTTACATATTTCAAAAATCTGCATCATACTTTTGTGACTTTATGCCCCCTGAATCTTCTAATACCTTCCCATGAATTAACAGATTTCCGGGGGTACCTTACTAACGAAGGGTTAAATGCAAATTAACCGTTTTGTATGATATTGTAGCAATAAACTCATTGCTTAAAATGTCACATGTTATTTTTACTGAACCACAAGTAAAGTGATATCAAAGACAGCATCACAAATTAATTTTATTTTTGTATTGGTTTTGGTGTCGTATCGAATCTATGAATTCTTTATATTATTTGGTCGCAGTGCTACAACCACTGCATTTCCTTTCTAAAGAAAACGTTCATGTTATATGTGGTATCGACTAATTGTAATCCAGCGTCAGATCACTATTTCACTCAGAGTAAAAGTAACTCTACTTAGGATGGTCTTTTTGCGGCTCCAAATGCATGGAAGGGGGTACTTGTGCTTGTCTCCCCCCACAACTTTTGATGGGAATATGCTATACAAAAACTCGACACATAAACAACGCTTTGCCATAAATAATTTTTTGATGAGGTCCTTACTTGAGATGACGCCATCAAAGCCAGACAGATGGTGCAAAATTTTAGGTGAAGAGATTTTTGGTCATCAAAATTTGTCAGAAAGTTTTTCAAGCAAGAATAAGAGAAAAAAAAAGTTGATTTTTTTTTACTACCTGTCAAAAATTCCCCCCCCCATCCATCCTGAATAGGGTTAATTCAGTCAAACCTCTTTATTACCTACGAAAGCGCTAATGACAACTGAACGCTGACCCATACCGTAAAAGTCCGATATTAATCCTCACCATATTTGACATGACATATTAAAGCAAGAGCCACATAAAGTAAGAAAAAAGGCATTATGTTTCAGCAGAGAGTACATTTAAGTCATACTTGAAATTTTCTTATGAATTTTTATAAAAAAAACCTCCTACTTTTCCTACTTCTCTCTTGCTGGTCGCATTTAATATAAATTTAATCTTATTTTATCTGAAGAGGGATCAAAAATGCTCTACCCTGTGGTTTTTTATTATTAACTTTTTTATCGTGCGTTAAAACGACTGAAATTTCACAAGTCTGCCACAATACCTATTACAAACGTTTTTGTGATAAAAAAGGTTTGGTTGTCGCTGCAGGTGTCCTGATGTGGTCGAAAAAACTGGTATTTCAGTGTCAAAATGCATGTTATATATAAAATGTACGATGGCCCATATGTGAAATTTTCTCGACACTTATTTCTCATGCGAATTTTGCATGTTATAAACCATAACGTGCGAATTTCACATGTTACAAATCTTAACATGCGAATTTCACATGTTATGAAACTATGAAACTTAACATGTGAATTTCGCATGTTATAAACCTTAACGTGCGAATCTCGCATGTTATGAAACGTATAAGCGACCCAGAAACCAGGACTCTTTCCTAAGAACCTTCACCTTAGGATCCTCAGGGCCCTGACTTCATAAGAAAATATTGTGATCCCCGCAATATGCGGGAGGCTTAAAGCTAGACAGAAGTTGTGATCTCCGCAATTATTCATGGTCCGGACCTTAAGACCTTAGCCACTTTTAACTTTTCACATAAATAGCTAATATTCGAGTTATAGTTATTTGTGCTCAGTTGTGTTAAAGAAAAGACGATTCGATTGTATTACCAAGACCAGATTTCTTATCAAGATTCTTCGCGGCCTGCAAATTATCACGGTAACGTTCTTGTAAGACATGTTCTGGTCTGAGAAGAGATATCTGGTCTGTAAATTTTCGAAATAGTGAAAATAGTGAAAACAAATATGGTAGATGCAAGCTATTATCGCTAAACGGGGCGCGGAATGCTTTTTTGTTTTTTTAAGCATGTGAGGATCAAATGGACATAAGTTTTGGGAATAATAGACAAAGCTTGAGGTGACTTGGAGCTTGCCGAAGATAGCTAATATAAAATTTATTCGTTAGACTAGAGAACAGTTGCTTTTCATTGTTGGTATTCTGTTCTGCAAAATACATCACCATGATATAAAATACCGTTTCAAAAGGGTACAGAAAATCAAAACAAATTGAGGTAGGTATCAGGAGGTAGTGGAGGGTAACTCGTTTTAAATTGGAAGCTCTTTTGATGTGTAGCTATGAAATTAAGTATTTTTCAGGCATGATTTTCTTTCATATATTTATTATTTGAGTTTCTTTGTATGTTAGGCGAATCGACTTGCGTTAAGTTGAACGTAGGTCTACTTTAGAGAAGAAGTTTGTAGCGCCGTCAAATGTAGTAAGGCCATATCTGTAGTAAACATGGACTAATGTAGTAACACCCGTCGACATCTGTAGTAAACGTTGACAAATGTAGTAGTATCTGTAGTAACGACATATGCAGTAGCTAACACCGTCGACAAATGTAGTAAAGTCGACAAATGTAAAAAACAAAATTTTGGTTAGTTAACGTACGTTTTTTTCGAACTCCATTCTAAAAATGGATTTTTGGGCTAAATTGGGGCACTCTGGGTAAAAAATTGAAAACGACACATTTGATAAAACAGTTTCCAGGTTTAGTATTTTAGGGTGCGGATTTCGAATTTGGTAGTCATGTTTTGAAATTCTGTTCTAAAAATCGATTTTTGGGTCTAATTTAGGCTAAAATAATATCATTTTATCACAGATTAATCTCTCTGTAGTCATTGCTGTTAGTTTTGCAAAAGAAAGAAAGTTAGTCGTTTTCATGCTCAATTCTTGGAATAAGATACAGTAATCATGACCTAAACAAAATAGTCCTCGTAGATTACCCCGGTCTTCAAAGTGATATGTAGAAGTATGTCCTTGAATCATATTAATCCTCATTTAGCAACAGATTTTGTCAAGCTCTTAATTTGTTTATACACAAGCAGTGATAGCGAAACGATGCAAAATTATACTTTTCTGCTATTTTTTAATGAAAAATGAATGCGAAAGGGTGCAATTCGTGCTTGCGAAGATTTTCATACGTTATCATCAAGATTTTAGCTCATACTCAGCTTACCATGTTTAGACCTGTATTATGTGGATCGTTTCCGCGCTAAAAAGTTAAAGCCAAATTCGTATTTATATTTTACTAATGTTTAAATAATCAAAAATATTTAAAACTGAAGAGTTTTAAAAAAAAATGCCATTGCTTATCGATTTATTATTGCAGGCGTAGATTAAAACTCACCCTCAAAATTCTGATCAAATACATGAAAATTTTATTACATTGGTCGGTGAGTGTTATTATTACATTTGTCCAAGTTTACTAAAAAACTGAAAAGGGACAAATCCGAAAACTCTTGATACGCCCGATAGAAAAAAACCCACCTGCGGAGTACTGCACATAAGCTAAACGAATAAAAAGTAAATAAGTAGTAATATTCAAATGAGTTGTGTTTTTCAAGGAGGTAAAGTAACTACAACAATGGAACATCAAATCTTTCAGATGATTTGAGAAACACAATAGTATTTTTCAGTAGAGAAGAATCTTATTCAGTACTGTCAACCTCATTACCATAAAGAAGTAAATTAACTAATTTATCGTCTAAAAGATTTGATATAGAAGCTATTATATCTGTAATATTGCCAAAGAGCGTCTTCTTTACACGCGTATAAAAGGAGCAGCGCAAGAGATAGGTGACTAGTAGATTCAATTGCAAGACCACAACTACAAAGAGAGCTTAGGGTATCAAGAGAATTGGGTCAAAATTTATGCTCTCTAAGATGACTGAAATTGACACGCAACCGAGGTAATAGTTTTAAACTAAAGAGTATCATGGATTTTGTGAACGGGACACATTTTTAGGCGAATAAAAGCCAGAGCCCCTTTTTAAACTTTGAAATCGATGGCGAGTTCTTCAATTCCGGTCCTAGTTTGTTCCACCGAATTACGTAGTATGGAAAAAAAGAAATTCTTAAAATATTGGGTAATTGTTTTAACATTTCTAAACAAATGTACCTCTAGCCTGATCAGGTGAATTTCCAGAAACAATATTGAAAAAATGATTATTGCATTGCATCAAGTTCTACTTTGAGCATTCAACACCTCGTTTTCATGTATTTGTGAATATGTCTATTGTATGATTAAAATAAGAATAACAGGACTATTCTTCCCTACGAAATCTATTGCTGTTGACATAACACGCTTCTCACCCTTCTCACGCTTTTATTTTTGTTGCATTTGGTCAAATTACTTTTGAAATGGAAATTTGAGATGGTTCCTAGAAACCTTGGGAATGAGGTTGAGGGCCTCTTATAGAAATGAGTAATTTTGAATTATTACAGGACTATTCTTCCGTGACAAACACAGTAAAAAATATACGTCATCATTAACATAACATAATCCAGTATTCTCTACGGCGTGCGGCATCATATCATCGTCGCGACGTCAAAACGGTGTCTTTTCGACGTTAAATTAATTTTCTGGCAGTACAATAATTTATCTTTGTCTTCACCTCTAGATAAACCTGTATCACAGTGTCTGACGTAGGTACTTGCCTTCCATGGTACTGGCAAGTTAATCACCTTTCATAACTTTGAATTATTGATGAGCTTATTGTAAAGGAGCGTCTCGAGAATTGTCAATGCGTCAGCCCTCTTACGATATATCGATTTCTTATAACGTAACATCCAACTTGTCTTCAACGTTGTTCTTTACTTCGAAATTTAAACATCGCTTTCAACCTCGTTCCCAGGGCTTCTTC
>JAULBZ010008653.1:0-10573 GCA_032360805.1 Neoturris breviconis | reverse complement strand
TGGATTCACAATATGTATGCAAAGCGTTTTGATATATTTGAAACGACATATGTAAAATGACAGTTAATTGATCTGTTGATCATAGCGAATAAGAAAGTAATTAATTTTTTCAGTCAAATAATTTTAAATATTACATTATCGAAGAAGCATTTGGCAATTGCCGTGTTTCAGAAATTGGTCCATAGGGTGTTGAGGTGTACTGTGCATCGTTTCTAAAAAATAATAAAAAAAAAAATTAACTCATCCCCTTTGCATAGACTTATTTAGAAGGTTGATTTGATTATTGTTCTTTATATCAAAACATTGAATAAAAATCATGGTGCGATTTTCTTTTTCTAAATAAATCTTTAGTAGTGTTATTTTTCAAAATTTATGAATTTTTTACTACTGTCCACAAAAACGATAAGACAAGACAAAACGAATCGCAAGTGTTGCCTACACATATTACATATGAAACTGAGCAATATGTGGTTTTACATGTGGTTTCTACATTTATTACGTATGAATACTGATATTGCTTATTATTATACTTTTCGTATTATATTCTTTATACTATGGGTCAAAAAACAATTTTATACCTGCTTTCGTCCATCGGCTCCGGCACTAAATGTTCGCTGTCACTATCACTGTCACTGTCGCTGTCACTAAATTAAAAATACTAACTAAATTAATTCAAAACCAATTAGTCCAGGCAATAAAGGTTTTGACCCGGAAAAAATAGTTGAATATGTGAAGTATTTTTATTTGAATGTATTGAATGTACATCTCAAAATGCAAGTTTTGATGCGAAACACTGCGTAAAATGCATCTGAATACGGGGATGTATATTGTTACATACTTAAACACTATACGGAAATAAACGGATATCAAATATATTGTACTAATAAACGGAAGTAGACATCTTTAACATTTTTATTTTTATTATTTATAAAATAAGTAAGACGTTTACTGTTTGGAAACATATAGAAAGATAATATTTTTTAGTATTGAGATATTCGTAGAAAGATGATATTTCTAAACTAAAGGAAATTCGTAGATGATATTTCTGAGAATATGATTAGAAAGATGGTATTTTCAGTATTTAGGAAATACGTAGAAAGATAATATTTCAGAGAATATTCTTAGAAATATGATATTTTAATGTTTGGGAAACCCGCAGAAAGATGTCATTTCTGAGAATATTTTTAGAAAGATGAATTTTTTAGTATTTGGGAAATGCGTGGAAAATTCACCTTACTATCTTTCTAGAAAATGGAAAGATGGAATTTCAATTTTTTGAAATATGCTTGAAATATCATATATCATATGATCTTTCTGAGTGATGGAAATATGGTTTTTTATGCAGTGTTAAATTATTCGTATTGTTAAACGATGCTGAAGTTAAAGGTACGATATCAAGTGAGAGCATTTTTGTGAAACCTATATTGAAATTTAATCAACGAACCACACTTCATGCTTTGAAAACTTGTTAAATGCGTATAAAGGAAAATATTACTGAATAAATCGTATCTATCACGTAAATATACGCGTAAATAAATGTTACTTACAAATCTGCGTAAATTCTACCTCGGAATTGAAAGTTTACAAAGTTTTTTCAAACCTTAAACAAACTTTACTCTGTAAGGTTTACAAATACGTAAAAAGGACCGATTTTAACCTAAAAGTTTTATAAATTTAAAAAATACCACCGAAATCAACTTCATTAAGCTGATGTTTAAGTGGGTTTAATATTCAAATAAAATTCAACATCAAAACCCCTTACCTTGATACTTTCTTTTTATAATTCGTTTTCCACTCCGTATTGATCTCCATACATTCTTTCAAAACATTTGATTTTGCCCCAAAAGGGCAAAGGCTGAATCTACAATCGGGTGATTGATGATTGATTGGCCCACCAGCCGGGCTAATGAATATTATTAGAATGTCATAGCCTTCCTCTTTTATATACTTACATTTGTCAGTAGTGTGTTCTATTAGTTATTTTTTATTAGAAGATTGCCGGTCTATGGTTGCTTTTCTCTTTCTTCTATCAGCCATATCCAGCTCTGCCTTGTTCATTGTTGCCTTGTTCCAAATATCAGTATCAGATATTTGACGTCATATAGTTGAATTATTTTATTTTGAGGGTATTACGTCAAAAAAGACGGGAAAGATGGCGGACATAAAAAACCGTTATCTGACCCAGACTACTAAAAACTAATCTGGTAACGACGGGGTTGTCGCGCGCCTCGATCCTCTGCAAAGAAGATTTATCAGAAGAAGCTGAAAAATATAAATAAAAGAAAAATGAAACAACAAAGAATTGGAACATTTAACTGCCAAGGTATTGTAACATCAAAATACAAAACACAAATGCTAGCAGATGATTTTGAGAAATAATAAACCTAACAGCTCTCGCAATACAAGAAACTCATTTAAAAGGGTATGGTACAATTACTATAACTTATTCGTCGAACAAATCATACCTCTTATATTATTCCGGTCATAAAACCAAATCAGAAAACGGAGTTGAGATAATGATACCATCGAACAGCAACGTAACATTTCTACCGATTAATGATCGTATATGTCAAATAACTGCAAAGACCTGCGACAATCAAACCTTTCATATTATAAGTGCCTATGCTCCTACTTTAGAAAAGAGTAAGAAATATCCAGAAATCCGTGATAATTTCTATTCTGAACTAGATAGTGTACTGAAGAACCATAAAACAAGACATATTTCCATCATTGCAGGTGATTTCAACGCTAAAACAGGATCTGCAAAAGAAAACAAAATCTATCATTCCACCATTGGAAAATATGGAAAAGGCAAAATAAATGAAAATGGATACCAACTTCTTCAGTTCGCAAAACTAAACAACATGAAAATTTCAAACACATTCTTTAAACATAAACCATCTCATGTGTCAACCTGGGAAGCTCCCATGAGAAATAATGTATGTATAGATAGTCAATCCCAAACACCAAGGAGACAAAGATATAGAAACCAAATAGATTATATAATTGTAAAGAATCATCGTGGAATAACAATCACCGATGCAAGATCGTATGGAGGAATGTTAACACCTTCCAATCATAAACTAGTAATGATCAAATGTAAAATGAAATGGCCATATACTCAAAAACCAAAAAGAGAACCAGAATTTAACCTTCTCAGTCTTCAAAATGAAACAACTAAAGAAGATTACAAAAATGAAGTCGAAAAATTAATCAATGAAAAACAACCACCGAGTACGACACAAGAAAGATGGTCAAATATTATAGAAGCAACCACCAAAGCCGCTATTAACATACTAGGAACTAAACCAAAACATAGATTTTATGTAATTAAAGAAATCAAAAACTTATCGGAAAAACAGAAAAATATCAAACTACAACTTGATAATACCCAAAACAAAGAAATGAGAGTAAAGCTTCACAAAAATCGAAACAAAATTCTAAACCAAATACACCAAATTTTAGATGACCAAGAGAAAGAAAAAATAAATGCACAACTGAAAGAAATCGAAAATACTAAAAACAATTCTTCTCGAATGTTTCAAGCTATTAAACACATACAACGAATCAAGCCCAAAACTCCTCTCCTCATAAACACCAAAGATGGAGGTCTCACAGCCAACGAAAAACAACAAGCAAACTTGATAGCAGAGCATTTCAAGAAACAATTCCAGAAAAATAACGTTAACGATATATCGAACTTAACCAAACCAACACCAATGGTTACTCCCTTTACAAAAGAAGAAATAGAGAAAGCAACGCATCGTTTAAGAAACAACAAAAGTGCTGGTAAAGATCAAATAAAGGCAGAAATGTTGAAACATGCACCAGAAGTTATATATGAGGAAATTGCCGAAATATACAATCAAACTGCAGAAACTGGCGAATACCCCAAAGAACTTACTGAAGGTACCATTACTGCATTACAAAAACCAGGCAAAGTCAAAGGACCAGTGGAAAATCTTCGTCCAATAACACTCTTATCAATGCTACGAAAAATACTAGCAATTTGCATGAAAAACAGAATAAACGACCGAATAGACTCTGCAATCCCACCATCTCAAGCAGCTTATAGATCAGGAAGAAGTACGACAGAACAAGTTTTCGCAGCAAAAATAATGATCCAAAAAGCAATAACATCAAAAGACTATCCAATATTTCTAATTATGTTAGATATGAGCAAAGCATTTGATACCGTTAACAGAGAAATACTTCTGCAAGACCTGAAAAAAGTAATAGACCCAGACGAGCTTCATATGATCAATATAATGCTCAATACAAGACTCCAAATAAGATGTGGTAATTTCAGTAGTGAATATTTTTATACAGACACTGGAGTGCCTCAAGGAGATGGTCTAAGTGCAAACGAATTTACTTTTTATCTTGCCAATGCACTTAAAGAGAAACAACAACATGAAGATCACAATTATACAGTACCTCAAACTAGTTCACCCAACCACATTACAAACGATCATTGCTACCAGAAATTGATAAATGACGAAGTTAATATTCACCTAGAATACGCTGACGACATATCAATCCTAACAACGAATCCCAATAACATCGAATACAACAAAAAATACTTACCTGAAAAACTAAAATCTAGAAACCTTACAATAAACGAATCAAAAACTGAACAATATCAGATTGTAAGAAAAAGGGAAGAAAATTGGAAACAATGTAAGCTGTTAGGATCGCTATTAGATACGGAGCACGATATCAAAAGAAGAAAAGGCTTAGCTATTGCTGCTATCAATAATATGAAAGAACGTTTCTATGGTAACATAAGCATAGACATAAAAGTCAGAGCATTTAACTGCTATATAAGCAGCATATTTTTATACAACAGTGAGATATGGACCCTCACATCAACGGTTGAAACATCAATTGATAGCTTTCATCGTAGATTACTGAGAACTGCATGTCTAAATGTTAAATGGCCAAACATTGTTACAAATAATGACTTATATAAAATCACAAAAGTCACGCCATGGTCGAAGAGTATAAAAAAAGACAACTTAGCTGGTTCGGTCACATGGTTCGTCTACCTGCTGACACACCTGCCAAGATGTCATTTTTTTATGCTCAGAAACCAACACTAAAACCAAGAGGTCGCCAACCGACCACTTGGTTAACAATGATGAAAAAGAGAATTTGCGATCTAGGAAAGACTTGGGAAGATGCATGCATACTAGCAGAAAATAGATAGGAATGGAATAATTTCATAGTTGCCGCGTCTTCTGTGTAACTTTCCATTCGTCTCTATTATCACGTTTAGAATGGTGCATTTTCTCACCTCATTAATTTTGTTCTCAGAAAGTCTATTCGTCATTCTTACATAGAATCTAGCTTTGGTCTATTCGAAGTCCTGAGAACGAAGTTGGTGCATTATTGTTTCTTTTATTGTTTATTGTTTCTTTTATAATTTTTTTTTTTTTTTATATTACATAATGTACATAATAATAGTACGAAATATGTTCATGGTGATGATGATGATTACGTCAAAGTTAGACTGTGCACACAACTCGCGCGAAATATTAGAAATAGGCTAAATTAGAATTGGCGGAGATATACACGCTTTTTTAAATGTAAGCAAAATGCAAGTTTTGATGTGGATTTTAGCTGATTTTGCAAAAAATACTTTGCAAAAACTCAAATTGGTGAAAAATACGAGCTTACAAGCTAAGGCGGTCAAACTCTTATAAAAACGGTTACCGTAAATCTTACAATAAACACCCCCTTCTTTTAAACGCCTCCCTCTAATAAACGCCCCCCTTGAAAACGAAAATATTTTATAACTGCCCCCTCTTTTAAACGCCTCCCTCTATTAAACGCCCCCTTGAAATGGAGCAAATAACAAAAGAAAAGTGCAACCATATTAAAGATTTCCTGAAGAGACTGACAATCGAAACATATCGAAACATTCACTAAATACATTGAAGAATTCAGTGAAAAAATGAAAGACATTTTACAACAATCCATGTACTATTCGACAAGATTCAATGTATTTGACAACAAATCCAATCATTTTGACAATTATGGTAAAGTTGTTACTATCACAGGCAAATGATTACTGCACATAACCCTATAACAAACAATACGGTCGATATAGAGGAGGGAGAATTAAAACGAATTGAGCAACAATAAGCGAATGTAGAAAATATTGAACAAACAATGCGCAATGCGAAAATGTATATAGACAATCATTTAGTAACAGTATGATATGTATTGAACATAGAACATAGAGTCTAGAGCCGTAGAACATAGAAGTTTTTTGCTGCAGATCGACGTCGAGAAAATATGCAGTAAAAATGCACAGATTGATTCGACATCATATAAGTTGTGTTGGAAAATGCAACTATAAAGAGGGGTATCACAGGCAAAGAGCAAAATTATGTTACAGATGTGGTGGGGATTTCCCACACACACGAGCTTGCCCTGCGTTACAAAAATCATGTCAAAATTGTTGCAAAATGGGTCATTTCGCCCGTGTTTGCAGAAGTTCTAAATCCAACTAACGTCGGCTCAATGCCTTGGATACTCCCTCTTCTTATTTATCGAACAGTGACTCTTCCGATTGTGCTGAAAAGGCTTTGTTTGCAAATAAGGGTTGATCCTACTGTTACTAAATGAGCGTACATGTATGTTACATACTGATAGTGTACGTGCATGTTACATACTGATAGTGTACATACACGTTACATGCTAATAGTATACATACATGTTACATGCTAATAGTGTACGTGCATGTTACATGCTAATAGTGTACGTGCATGTTACATACTGATAGTGTACTGATAGTGTACATTCATGTTACATACTGATAGTGTACATACACGTTACATGCTAATAGTGTACATGTATGTTACATGCTAATAGTGTACATGTATGTTACATGCTAATAGTGTACATCTATGTTACATGCTAATAGTGTACATACACGTTACATGCTAATAGTGTACATGCATTTTACATGCTAATAGTGTACATGTATGTTACAACTGATAGTGTACGTGCATGTTACATACTGATAGTGTGCATACACGTTACATGCTAATAGTGTACATACACGTTACATACTGATAATGTACGTGCATGTTACATACTGATAGTGTACATACACGTTACATGCCAATAGTGTACATACACGTTACATACTGGAACAGCAGCAGATATACGAATATATTATAATTTTATAAGATAAACATTTATTTACATTACGCGATTAAAACTGTATAGTTGTTTTTATGGTAATGGACTTGTATAGGTCTTCATACCAAAATATATCATTCATTCATATATTATACTCATGGTAGAATTGGTGGTAGAATTGGCGAGAAATCTTTAAAAGCGAGTATTCTTAAAATTAGTAAAAGGCGAAATTTCGCAAATTACTAATTTTAAGAACACTCGTTTTTAAAGATTTCTAGCACCAGTATTGCTTTATTTCGAGGTAAACTATTATAAAATCTTTGTTTTTTCTCAAGAATTGTCGTTTTTAAAAAATTAGTAAAAGGCATTTATTATACATTGCAGACTAGTTTGCGGTCTCTTTTGAAGGGACATAGCATTACTAAAATATGCAGTAGACTCTATGTTCTATGTTCTATTAGCTTACGTTGCTTTTTTTTCCAACAAAGAACGCTAAATCTAACTTTCAGGTAACATTGAAAACCTCACAAGTTCCCCAACTGCAAGCCCAATCTTAATCCTAACAATCATCTTAACTCTAGCTTTAAGGATATTGAGCACCTGGTTTAATAGACCGTAGAAAACAAGCTTTTTCGTTAAATGTCTATACTGTAGGCTAATATACTGCATCATGACAAGAAAAGATAATTTTAAAATATTATTATTGCTTTAAAGCACATATTCCGGTTATATCAAAAAGTAAAAGCTGAGTTTGAAAAACAAAATGACAGAAAATTATCAAAAAAGTAAAGAAGAAAAACTACTTGGGAATAGATTAACTTATTTATTACGTTATGGTGCACTGAAAGCTGGGCTAACAGTTTATGATGAAGGTATTTTGTTTGTTTGTGAAAAAACTATTTTGTCTATATTCTAGATATATATATTCTGTGTCTTTATATTCTGACTGTGACTGGTCACAGTAAAACTTTTGTTTTTTGTAAATTGTTGTATCACCTGCATCTCCCCAAACTCAAATTCAATTCTCTTCTTCACTCCACCAACCTTTTAGGGGCCACTCACAAATCGATTTCGGAACGGGGAGCGTCATTGACATTGTGACGCTTTGAGGGTGGGTGGGTTTAGCATGTGAGTGTACATTAGCATTTCTTTTGCTTTTCCTTCAGTATATAATTTAAGCAGTTTTTTGTCAAAAATAGTACAAAAGATTTGTCAATAACTGAGGAAATGCTTTACGGAATTACTTGAAATTTTGTAAAAAGATTAATTAACCCTTTGTGAACATGTGATTATAAATAACGGCACTCGACGGGGTATATTTAACATATATTCTTGACCCAATATTTTTGCAGTTTTTCCTATATTGTCAGGTTGGTTCAAACATTTCCCATTTCAAACACATTCCAACTTCAGCGCAGTTCCCTAGAATAAAAGTCGATATAGAGGAGGAAGAATTAAAACGAATTGAGCAACAATAAGCGAATGTAGATGTCATATTAGTTGTGTTGGAAAATGCAACTATAAAGAGGGGTATCACAGGCAAAGAGCAAAATTCTGTTACAGATGTGGTGGGGATTTCCCACACACACGAGCTTGCCATGCGTTACAAAAATCATGTCAAAATTTTGGCAAAATGGGTCATTTCGCCCGTGTTCGCAGAAGTTCTAAATCCAACTAACGTCCGCTCAATGCCTTGGATACTCCCTCTTCTTATTTATCGAACAGTGACTCTTCCGATTGTGCTGAAAAGGTTTTGTTTGCAAATAAGGGTTGATCCTACTGTTACTAAATGAGTGTCTATATACATTTTCGCTTTGCGCATTGTTTGTTCAATATTATAGAGTATAACATAAAATCTAGAGCCGTAGAACATAGAAGTTTTTTGCTGCAAATCGACGTCGAGAAAATATGATACAACAAAAGAACGTGATGTCAGAAAGCAATACCCAACACGCAGTCGTAGACCAATAAGCGAATGGAGAAAATATTAAACAAACAATGCGCAATGCGAAAATGTATATAGACACTCATTTAGTAACAGTATGATGTGTATAGAACATAGAACATAGAGTCTAGAGCCGTAGCACATAGAAGTTTTTTGCTGCAAATCGACGTCGCGAAAATATGCAGTAAAAATACACATATTGATTCGACGTCATATAAGTTGTGTTGGAAAATGCAACTATAAAGAGGGGTATCACAGGCAAATGATTACTGCACATAACCCCATAACAAACCATACGGTTACTAGAAACATTTTCAATTTCAAACACATTCCAGCATAGAAGTTTTTTGCTGCAAATCGACGTCGAGAAAATAAGCAGTAAAAATGCAGAGATTGATTCGACGTCATATAAGTTGTGTCGGAAAATGCAACTATAAAGAGGGGTATCACAGGCAAATGATTACTGCACATAACCCCATAACAAACAATACGGTTACTAAGTGTATGTGCGTAGGCGTTATCAAATTGATCGTGGAAACACCGCTTCACTTGGAGTATGGACAATCAGTATGGGCACCACATTTAAAAAGATACATTATTAGAAAATGCAAGTCGAAGTCAGGCGGCAGCAGCGGCGACCATATGAACAGAGTAAGTAAGTTCAATTGGATTTGATCAAAAACATTTGCATAACTTCGCCGAAGATCACAAGAAGGAATTAAACGATTATATGGCTGTCACTATTAGCATGGGAGATTTCGAAACACGTCCAGATGCTAAAACCGAAGAAAAGGCAATTATGATAGCCAATGTATTGCTAAGATATATTAAAGCCTTTGGTATGCTAGCCCACTGAATTCAGGTCGGCAAACAGCAAATGCTGACCTAAAGCTGACCTAAAATAGCCAATGCTGACCTGATTTTCATTTAACAGACCTCATCTCCCTCCTTACATGCATACATACTAAATGGATCCCTATTTGTAATATTATACACAGTAGCATTAGCATTTTTGAAATACAACTAGAAGCCCAATCAGACATCATAGCAAGGGTTTAAGAAAAAAACGCAGGATCTTAAAATGGTCAGAAAAAATTGCAAGAAATTTCATCCAAATGAAAATCAATCGCAAAATTAAATTCTGCGAAAATTTCTGATCATTTTATAAGTGCCAAATGCATATCTTTGGGACATAATTTTGGCTTGGCGAAACACCAGTTCAGATGTGTTCTATGTCAAAATTTTTAAAAATCATGATTTTCTCAAAAACTGTGAAAACAGGACATATCAAAATTAAATTCTACGAAAATTTCTGACCGACTTATACGAGCCAAGTGCATATCTTTGGGGCATAACCGCAAATCATGTGTACTAGTGTGTGATTCTTACACTGTTAGTGTAAAGAAGGAGGTAATGCTCATTACAATAGGAATATCTATTGGCAATATAAGATACCCCCATTGTGATGAGCATTAC
>JAULBZ010008652.1:0-10573 GCA_032360805.1 Neoturris breviconis | reverse complement strand
GCTTTTTATCCAATTGAAAATTCAGAATTTTTGCTCAAATTTTGCCTTGTCTCAAATATTTATGTGATTGCTTGTAGCCAGTAAGCAACAACAACATTCTAGCGTCTTCATAGACGACTAAACAAGTTCACTGGGAAGCGACAACTAGTATTGCAGATATGGGCATTTTTATTTTACAATTCAGTATACAATACGAATTAATTAAAAAAAAATTAACTTTAATACATGCGTCATTCATTATAGAGAGGTAATTGATACGCATTGTATTTGCGAAGGATCGTTACAATTGTGAGGCAAAAAAAAAAAAAGGGAGAAAATAAATTTGAAATATTAATCACATTAAGAGGAGGTACCAGGGATAATAAAATTTAAGATTACAATTTAACCTGTTCCCCTTTTTGCCTTCATAGAACTTAAACAATAGATTAGGTTCCCCATTTAGCTTCTCCATATTGCACCACAGCTTCTATTCTACAAACACGAACGGAATACTGACAGAAGTCAAGTGTATTGTCTAAGAAAATACTATACATCACAAATTATCACTAAATTAAACCCATACTTGTCCAAGCCTCAAATTAACTGTCGGACATAACCGTGGAGGAGCATGTTTTGCAGCTCCTCCACAGGTTAATTATTATGAATAACATTTCAATTTGATTATAATTTTCGTACACGATGATGCAGTATGACCAGAGAATTAAGGAGATTTAGATGAATCCGTACAGAAGTGTGTCAGATCAACGAACTTGCAATGACCCATAGCAAGATCGTTGACTCAGTACTCTCCTCTGTAGATTTTAAGAGAACTTGAAGATAAATATACAAAAACAACAACAAACATAAGGATTCACAGAAGTTTATATCGTCGAAACGCAAAATATAATTTTAAAAATTTATCTAAAAGTTTATTTTTATTTTATTTTTTAGACCTGGCCAAATTGAGAAGCCTCTTAAAATTGCAGATACAGCATTAAAGTTGCTGACACAGCACTCTTCTTCACAGACGCTATTTACGCATATTTCGCCATTTATTCTGCGCAGGGGAAAGAATTCCGAAGTAAAAGCTAGTAAAAGCAAGCTAAACAAACAAAAAAAATATGAACCAATCTTTGAAAGCGTTCTCATATCATTAAATGGTTTCAGATGAATCAGATTAACATTAATTTATGAATAACATACAAAAATTCCCAACTCTAGCAATGACTAAAAGAAGACCATTACTATGGAGGAGTGACTCAAAAGTTCCTTAGAACTCCTTAGGAATTACTTGAAAATCTCTCCCCCACAGTAATCATTTGGCTTTCGTTTTAATTACCACTTTAACGTAAAAATAAAATAATATTGGGAGCTGTACAAAAAAGTAAATTTTCACCATTCATTTTGCGATACTCATAAGCAGTTCAATTTTTAGCAGTTTATAACATTTCGTAAAAGCTGTTTACTTTTCGTTCGGTGAGATATCACTACATTTAAATAGGTGTTCGCTGTAAAGAATATTTTCCCAGGTATACCATAATTATAAATAAGCTAACAGGCACAGTTTTCTTTGTTTTGTTGATTTTCTTGTGGAAAAGGACTTGGTCCACCTTTTTTAGCTGGTTTGTGTTGAACACCAGATTCAGCTGCGTTAAGATCCAAGCTAGAAGAATATTATAAAAGTTTATAAAGGTTTAGTCCATCAAGGCGGAGCTCCACTAGGCGGATTTGTTCGCTCGAACCTAACAGGTGACGTCACTTTCAACCAATGTAATGTCTTCATTTATAATTCGAACGAAACAATTTGTTGAGTGAAGATCCGCCTTCAGAAAAAATTATGGTTGGTTTCCACTAGGCGATAATTTCGCTGCGAGAATACATTCCATTAGTAGAAATTGATGACACAATAATGTGACGTCTATTTCTACCAATGGGAAGTAATCTTTTGGTATTCGCAGCGAATTTCCCCTAGTGAAAATCAACCTTTAGGATTTGTCTAAAAATTATGGTTGATTTCCACGAGGCGAAAAACTCGCTGCGAAAGCCAAAAGAAGACATTCCATTAGTAGAAATCGACGCCACACCTTTATACTTGTAGATTCAACGAACTTCCAAATAAAGAAAGTGTTACTTGACCCCACCTATATACAAAGTGGTACTTGATTACACCTACGACAACACCCTTATTGTCAGCTCCTGTAAACAATGTGCTGTTTTGACGTCCTGCAACCTCCAGTCTATCGACTCACCCGTTTAAAATCTTCAGTGAGTTTCAATGATATATGATTAAGTTAGTATTCAATTATGGAAGAAAACTCTACTGATTAACACCACCGTTATCAAGCTACAACTGATAAAGATTAAAATGGTTCGTTAACTAAAACTTTTAGCTATCGATCAACTCGAAATGACAGCAACAGTAACATTTTTTATATAAATAAACACAACTTACCTTCCGTCTTGAATACTCTGGAATATTTTCTTTGCAGTTTCTAAAAAGGCATCTTCCACATTTTCTCCCCTATAATTCACCAAAAGCATAAATCACCATGAAAGCAAAAACTTCAAGTTCAATGGTGCTATATTTCCCATGACAACCTCAATGTAATACATTTGTTTACGAGACTTATTTTAGAATTAAGCAAGAAGTTTGAAAACAAGTCGCCCGCCAAAACTGACCTATGTTCTTCTATGTTTGCAGTAAAAAACGTTGTTCTAGCATCTTTACTCCCACGGCTCGAAATAACAGCGGGTCATCACTGTGGCCAACTTGGCTGAAAATATTCTAAAAAATCTCTCCTCCACAGTGATGACCGGCTGTTATTTCTAGCATCTTTACTCCAAAGTTTTTCACCCTGAGACATTGCTTATACTGTTTGTGTTCCATCATTTCCAAATTATTGTGAAAAAATTGTGACGGATTTAATGGTTGATTTCCACGAGGCAAAAAATTCGCCGCAAAAGCCAAAAGAAGACATGTCATTGGTAGAAATTGACGTCGCACCATGTGTGACGTTGAGTAGCGGGGAAATATTTCGCCTCGTGGATATCGATCAACTTTAAAGCAGCTAAAATCGTAAAACTTAGCCAAAATAAATCTACAAGTAGGAGTGTTAACCAGCTTGCAATTGATTAGTTTCTTCAGTACATGGAAACCAATCAATTTAAGTGACCGAAATACGAGTAAAGAATCACTGTGGACGAGGGACTTTTGTAGCCTGAAGCTATGGTCAAACATCATTCCTGCACAGCGATTATTTGTACTCACGTTTTTGCACTAGCTTCTAAGAACAGTAGTCCTAAAATACAAAAAAGAAAAAAATCAACTTGAAGGAGTAAGTGAGACAAAGAGGTAGTGCATAAAATAAGAACAATTAACCACTGTGTAGGAGAGATTTTTGAGCATAGCTTCACACTAAAAAGCCTGAATTTATGCTCAATAATTGCTCCTCCACGGTAATTATTTTATTCTTATTTTAATCAGTTAGTATTACATTTCAATAGGTTGTGGAGAAGAGTGATTTCTTCAATAGAATGAACTATGACTAAGTACTCTCTTCTGTATGTATTATTTGCAAACCTGAATATAACTGGAGAGCAACTGTGGCGGAGTGTTTTTTTAAGGATAATTGTCAGCTTTCAAGCTGAAAACTATGCTAAAAAACAATCATCCACAGATGATGTCTGCAGTTATATTCAGGCTTGAAGTACATTTATTTCTACCCCCACAATGTAACAGTTGGGCTAACTGATCCTTCAACTTCAGACCAAATTTTTGTATGACTGTAAAAGAAATGCATTAACAGGCTAGTAAGGCTCATTAGTTATATAGAGCGATATACATAGTAAAAGATCTTAAAGAAAGAAGAACCTGCAACTGCCATACTTCACCTGTAGGCAGTTTTTGAGTATAGTGTTTAGCCTCGAAGCTGGAAACTATACTCACATAACACTTCTCCATAGTTGATATCTGGCAGTTATATTCATGCTTGATTCTGATTGATGACAATATTGAACACATTTAAAGGTACTTAGTCCCCCCAATGTACAGAGAATATATAGTCACAAATATTTCAGAATAAAGGTTTACCATTTTCATCAGCAAATTGTTTAGCTTCATCATAAGTTACATCTCTCTATAAATACACAATGAAATCAAGGTTCAGATAATCCTATAACTACTTGAAGTAACAGACTCAAAATAACGGTTGGACTTCACCTTTGGAGGAGTGTTTTGAGTACAGTCTTCAATAAACACTCCTCTGCAGGTGATATCTGGCAGTAATTTTGGCTTGAAAGTATATGTGGAGAAGAGCACAGAGCAAGCAATTTTAAAATTGATTCAAAGATCAAGATCAGTGCCGGAAATAAGAACAAATAACAACTGTGGAGAAGGGATTTTTGAGCAAAGCTTTAGGCTATACAGCCTGCAGGTATGTTAAAAAACCACTCAGCCACAGCAGTTATTTGTTGTTATTTCCAACGCTGTAAGATGATTTTGTTTCAAGATTGTTGAACACTCTTCTCTACAGATATATACTAAATATATCAAAGTTTCGAATAAAAGCAAGTAATTGCTTCTTTCAAGCAAAAGATTTTCCAAGTTTCTCATTTATTTGTTTCGTTGTATATATTTTTTAGTTTGACAGTAATGCGCGTAACACCTTCAATCATTATAAGTATATCAGCTAACTAACTTCCTATGGATTTTTATTTTAAAGACAAGATTTGGTAGACTAGAGAATAGTCGGTCTAAGTGGGAATTAAGCTAAGAAAATTGGAAGATCAAACGGGAATCGGGGCGAAATCCGAATTTACGAAGAGTCTAAAGCTAAATTAAAGATTTGGGTGTTAGATAGAAATTGTTAATATAATTTTACATGGTATGTATAACAGATCAAGCCTGAATATAACTGCCGGACATCACCTGTGGAGGAGTGTTTCTTAGTATAGTGTTTAGCTTAAATGCTGAACACAATACTCAATACTAAGAAACACTCCTCCACAGGCGGTATCCAGCAGTTATGTTCAGGCTTGCAGATTGATATCAAAGATCTCAACTAAATATTTTGTTTACATCTGCCTTTTCTTGGACGGATTGTTTGCAAATTGTATTCTAGTTTTTGAACTTCAATGTAAGTTAAAGTTTGAAGCTAACTGTACGTTTATTTATTTATTTGTTTGTCAATTTTTGTTGTTCAGTGATATATTTTTCATGTGGAATGTGGCAAATCTGGTTACCCTAGTAATCACAATGTTATTGAATACTATATTTGTAAATTGTGGGTCCACATCAAGTGTAATGTCTCAATTCAAACGACTATGCATCTCTTCAATATTCTGATGAAAATTGATTCTGTTGTAAATGTATTAATGAAACACTCCCGTGTTTCAACAACTTCTCCTCCCCCCTAGTCTATGATAATGATAACTCTTCTATAGAAATAAAAAGATTTCTCCCTATTACGATCCAAATGAATTCTCTACCCTCCAAGTTAATTATAATAAGTTCTCCCTTTTCCATATGAATATTTCTTTGTCAAAACATCTTGCTGAACTAAAGACTCTGTTAAATTCATTTCAAAACGCAAATATTTTAGCAGCTTTAAAGTAGTCAAAATCAATAAATTTGAGAAAAATTAATCTACAATGAAGAGTTAAGTCAATGAGCAATTGTTCCGCTTTGGAGATGGTCCCTTACTCTACCCATAATACAACCTATTAGAAGAGGTGTAACTGAGAGAACCTCACCATTATTATTTGACAAAACCTGATAATTTACCTTAGCATAACTTACTTACTTAGCATAAATGATTGATTATTGCAGAACTTATTATCGCCCCATACCGTAAAAACATTAGCGTAAGGACAACAGCAACAAACTTGACTCAATTCGATAATTGAATGGAAAAAAAATCTCATGGAAAAAATCTGAAAAGCTTGAGAAACACCTCTTAAATTCCGCAAAATCTACAAAATGATTGTCAGTCAATCACAAAAAATTTTCTGCAAAAATTAATCTCCCTTACATTAGGCCTGAAAACACAGCAAAACTAATGATATTTCAGTAGGTTTAAACAAGCCAAAATCAACAAATTTGAGAAAAATTAACCTACGATGAAGAGTGTTAAGTCAACTAGCTTGCAATTGATTGTTTTTTTTTGATTCAGCACTCTTCCCCAGGGAACAAATTTTGGAGATGCTCCCTACAGGCCTGAAAAGTAGACCTAAATTCCATAGGTCGTAAAAGTAGCATGTCTGATCCCGACAATAATTTGTTTATGGTAGGCTAAATTAAATACTGCAACAAAGAGTGTTACAGTATGTCAATGAAATTGCAATTGATTGGTTTCGGAGATTTCCAAATTATTGACTCAGTGTACTACTCATTAACTCACCTGTGCTTCCAGGTCAGATTTGTTACCAATCATTATTATAACAGTATTTGGATTTGTTAAATTTCTTGCATCAGTTAACCAACTACTTAGATGATTATAAGTGCTTCTACGAGTAATATCATAAACCATTAACGCACCAGCTGCTCCCCGATAATAACTTCTTGTTACAGCACGAAAACGTTCTTGACCAGCCGTGTCCCAAATCTGTAATTTTATTTTTTGAGATGCAACTTCTACAATTCTAGTTCCAAATTCCACCCCAATGGTGTGAGGGCAATCAGCCATAACTGAAAACAAATTAAATATTAAAAAGTATTAAAGTAAGAATGTATTCTTTAAAACTAAGGGTTAAAATAACTACAAGTCATCATTGTCAGCCAATTTAGCTGAAAAAACAAATAAACGAAATGGGATTGATACTCGGATACTTGAAGTTTATAAATTCCTAGTAAATTTTAACTATGTATGTTTTCTTTTGCACTTTATATAGCATTCACAAATCAAAAACTTTTAATTATACACAACAAATTTTTCATGAATTCAATCATAACTTCTACTATCACAATTCAACACTTCTATGTAGCGTCTTAATCATTAACCACAGCAGAATTTGAAAAGAGCAAATAATCATACACAGTGTAGGAGTGATAATTGAGCATAACTTTTAGACTAGAAAACCTGAAGCAATGATCAAAACTCCCTCCTTCACAGTTATTATTTCTTCTTATTTCAAACATAGCTCAATGTCTGGTAGTGCTGAAATTAAGAAAAATAAGCACTCCTTCACGGTGGTTATTATCACTAATGTGTTATACTTACATTTTTTCTCTGTAAATTGATGTAATAGGCATGATTTTCCAACACCCATATCACCTAGGTAAGAAATAATAAACATAAGCATTTACATGTTTAAATATCAACATCAATCATCAACATCCATCAAGGGTCGGTCTAAAGAGCTGACACTGGTTGACAAAGGGTAGAGGGTTGCAGTCTAGTGAAAATTGATTGATATACTGTATGTTAATTAACAGTTATTTCAATCTCTTTAATAGCACTCATTTTATAGGTCTTCATGAATAAGGTTTTATTGTTCTTCTGATTGAAATTAAAGTATTAAATATGACATCAATAATCTCCGTTTTAATAATAATAAAAAATATTGAATTTTGTTCTTTATGTAATACGTTTATATGAAAGTACTTTACTACTAACATTTTCAACAAGAATACTTACCAATAATGATGTATTTGAATATATATGAATAATTATAAGGACCCGCAGCCATGTTGATTATATTTTATATTAATTGGTAGAACTATTTTGCGACTCTAGAAAAGAAAGAAACTATTTATTTTATGCAAGTCATCCCAAAATAGATATACTGTGTGCATACTTTATTACTTTATTTCTTTATTTCACAATACGTTAATTTTCCCCATCAGCAAAACGTAGAAAAATGAAAGTACAACCAGAAAGTTATTTTAAAAAAAAAGGAATGTAAATATTCTACTTTTTAAAAGTTTCTATTAGAAAAATGAATATATTTTTAGACATTTTCAACCACAGATAAGACAACAAATATCAACTTTTTATAAAGTAGACACTATTACTCTATGTTTAAACTAAACTCTTCTTTAAAATTTTATAAGATGTCGAACCTAGGGTCTACAGCACCCGACTCCGCAATCTTGAAAATACTGGGTAGGTCAAAATAAACCAAAAAACAAAAACAATCTATACTATTTATGGAATTCAGTCAGGTGTGACTACATTAATCAACCACTTCCCTTAATCATCTAAATTGCAACCTCTGTAAAACACAAATCAAAACATGCAAAAACCTCAAAGATTCTAAGACCTCACATGTAAAGTGGTACAAATAAGAAATAATCCCTCCTCTACAGTTATTATTTGTTCTTATTCCGAACACTGGGTAGGCAGAGAAGAATTAACAAGATTATCAATAATAAATAAAACTCGGAACTATATAATTTTTTTTTTTCACTACAGTACTGTAATGAGAGCAATATGTCCAAGGTCAAGGTCAATATAGGCCCACTGCTGAATTCAAACAACCATTTACTGTACAAATAAAAACTTATGAAGTTATGGCAGATTCTCTCTCTACAGTACTCATCTTTATTTAGCAAAGCAAAAAATATATATATAACAAGATTTTCCTGCTGACAATACCGTACTTGCATTAAAATTGGAGTGGTATTCATTTTCGCTCAACTTTCAATTCACACACTATAATTTTGTACACCCTGAATATTCACTCAACTTTAGAGTCACCACGTGATTAGGGAGTGCAGTATGGTGTCAGACTAACAAAAAAGTGCCTCAAAATTTCTGGGAAGCTTAGAGTATGAAGACAATAAATAAATAAAAAACATAATCAAAGTTACCGTATTGAAAGTGGCCCGCTAAACTGAGTGAAAATTAAACCTAGAAATATCTATGTAATAAAAAAAAAAAGAAAAAAAAAGACATATAAAGCGACACTTCTCGTATTTATTTTCTGCATTAAACCTATAACATAAATATGATTTGCATACAGATTCAGAGTAAATAGAAACAAAGAAAATTATATGTTAGCCCTAATATAAGAATATAAAGATTCATGTCTAATAGGAAAATAATATGTCAAAACAAATCATGTCTCCACTTCTCCCCTTATATAATTAAGATATAAAATTAACTGAATGTGGTCAAAATCTTATAAAAATGACATTTTCAAAAAAATATTCCAAGTCTCTACTTCTTCCCTTATGATTTGGGTATAAAATTTACTGTATCTGGCCAAAACCAGTATCGATACCAATATTTCAGGATGGTGCCACGTCTTTTTGGTCTAATACACTGAAAACGCAATTCAGACCCTTTTTTTGCCTGAAAATCAGACCCGAGTGGACAAAATTAAGGAACATGGTCTAATAAGAAAAGAGGAATACCGCTGCCGTCATCACTACAAAGTGATAGTAATATCTAATAAGTGTGTGAAATAAGAGCAAATAATCTGTGAATAAGTGATTTTTGCTAATTGTTTCTGGCTACAAATTACATGTCTGTGGGGGATTCTTATTTAAGTCAATTACTAGATCATTTTGACATTAAATTTAGTTTTATAAATTTATCTCGTGAAACTCGCAATCCAAACTGAATACCGTTTTATTAAAATTATGACGTACGATGACGCCATCTCGGGGCCAATTTAATCTTGCGTGACAATAGGATCCCTTGCAAATACAACAGGAAAATGGATTTAAAATCAAAATTTTTTAAGTACAGTAGTTCGTTCAAACTCCATGAAGAGAATCTAAAAACACATTTCAAGAAATTTTTGATATACGATGATGTCATCGCGAGGCCCATTTAATCAACACTTCATTCATTGCAGGTATCTTCACATCAACGCTGCAACTAACCATCAGCTACCTAGGGGCGGTCGACAATCTATTTTTCGAATCTTTAAACGGCAATTGGCTATTAAGGTGCTGACTTCCCTCCTCTCCCCTTTCTTAACAGCCAATCCAAAAAATTGTTGCATAAATTGCATTAAAATAGAGAGCATAGAATAGGAAATATAATGTCTGGAATATATACCCTTTAGACACTGTAAGACTGTAAGTGGAGCCGTCCATACTTATGTTGCCACGACTATCGTTGATTCGATGCTAGCTAACATTAAAAACTCCACCTCCTCTTACTTGTAAAATATATTTTGATGGCTAAAAAAAATAAAAATCTATGACTGATTCTTTGATCAGGGGTAAACTAAATAATATATAAACTTGTGGAGAGCAGATATACCACTAATAATTTGCAGACCGTGGATTTTCTGATTAGAATAGGGTCTGTGTAATCCACTATATTTGAGGTTGCTATATTTATAAATACTGATCCACTATATGTTGCTATACATATACTATATACACCCATTATAATCATGTCAATATGAAGGACTCGCCTGCCAGCGTGGTCGCGATCCCGACAAGAGTGCGTGGTGCTATAAAAGAAAAAGAGAAAAGATAATATCTGGTTTTAGAATATCTCCACACGTATATCTACAAATAAATTTTCAAATTCTTCTTATCTGCATTGGTCTGCACCCCTTCCCTCCCCCTCTCTGCTGTTAAAAGATTTAAAAATAGATTATCGACGGCATCCCCCCTCCAAACCCCCTTAAACCC
>JAULBZ010008651.1:0-10573 GCA_032360805.1 Neoturris breviconis | reverse complement strand
ATTTGGCTTGGTTGCTTAAAAGAGGGTATATCCTCGTTGAGTTGTTTGAGAGTCGATTAATGCTAATCTAGAATCAACGCTAGATTAGCACTACTTTCTACCAATCAAATGTCGTCAAAAGACAATTTAACTAACATCTTCGAACAACTGGGATCGGAATAAACCAATCTTGAAATTTCAAACAATGGTTTTAAAAGAAATGTTTTTTGTTGTTGAATAATAAAGGAATAAATGACCAACCGACCAATACTTTGCAGATCTGATTTTTTTCATACTGATATTCCAATAATTTTCCTGGAAAATCGTACTTCCTCCCAACGTATCTGAAACTCCTTGGGGGGAAGTTCTTTTTCGATGCATTTCCTTTTCATAGCGAATGAAAGGCTGATGAGATTGTTCACCCATGAATGTAGTCTGACACAGCCAAACGGTCTGGGTAATTTAGCAGACTCAAATTTTTTAGATCACTAAAATTTGTCAGAACGTTTTTCAAGCAAAAATAATTAGAAAAAAAATCTATTTTTTTTCCACCTGTCAAAAATTTGGTTGCTAAGGAAAGATTACCGTTAGTTTTCCCCAAAAATAAATTCTATAAAAAGTCCAAAAATTTCTAGTCGTACAAGCAATTATTTCAGAAGTTATTAAAAAAAGTTTAAGAGGTGTAAGGGAGCCGTAGGAATAGGGTTAGGATATACGGACTGTTGTAGCTATCTA
This sequence comes from Neoturris breviconis, assembly GCA_032360805.1. NCBI lineage: Eukaryota > Metazoa > Cnidaria > Hydrozoa > Anthoathecata > Pandeidae > Neoturris > Neoturris breviconis. The sequence continues at coordinate 9,859 of JAULBZ010008651.1, read as the reverse complement.
TAAATACCCCCGCAACTTGTAAGTACAGTAAAAACATGAAGACAATCAAATGTATGGTATTGAAAGTAGCCCACCAAACCAAGTGAAAATTAAACCTAAGCGTACAAAATATTATTTACATAACACACTATACAGTATATATTTGAATTATTTAAGATGGCAAAGTTTCAGGTTAAATAAACAATTAAAACACCTTTATCAAGGTAAAATTATGTCAAGTCACTGTGGAGTAGAGTAGTGAAAATTCATATCATAGCCTAAAGCAACGCTCAAAAATAACTCCTCCACATTGGATATGAATTGCATACACACATTATACATCATAGCATTATGTACACACCAAATAAAAAAGAGAGAATACATCTACGTTATAGTATAACACTATACAGGCTACATTCAGACTACATGTATAATATAGGATATGATCTATACATGCTTTAACAATGTTGATATGATAATATATAAATAGCATACAATAACGTGATTATATATATAACTTGAGTCCATTCTAACTATTTTCTGGAATTTATTTATCATTCTTTCCAGATCAACATGTAACCTAAATAAATATTTCCGACAGAGAAAGTTATCTCCAAGATGTGATTTCAATAACAGCAGGATGGAATGTTTAAACGCAGACGCAAAGCCTTATTGTTGTTGGTTCCGGAACCTCATCAACACATGCAGCACCAGACTCTTTTTCCCCCGGTTATTTAGCAAATCTAGTCTAGAGAACCATGAATTTATTCCCGGCTCTTTAGCAACCTAGAGAACTGAGAATTCATTCCCAACTTATTAACCATCGAGACTGAAGTACCTAGAGATTTTCCCTGGTTCTTTAGACACTGTGATAAAGGAAAATTGTTGGTCCTTTTTGGTGGGAAGTGTAACAGACAGCGCAGGCAGAAGACTTCTGTTTAAAATACTTTAAAACACAGCCATGATTTGGTATAGTGTATCCACGGATTGTTATATTGTAGCTTGTACTGTTATGGCATGTTCTTCATCGTTTTAGTAACCTAATTGTCGACGGTCTCTAAAGAACTTCTGTATCTAGCCAACTTCAGGCTAAGTAATACTACGTAATGGCACAAACAGAGGTAATGATGGGTGTAAAGACTGTAATAAGAGATCTGAAACAGAATATTTGTGCCGCAAAAGGCATGTTCCTTCTTCAATTAATTAATTTTCAGAATGTAGCAAATTGTGAGGGAACTAACAGCCTAGATAGAATCAAAAATCAACCGACCTGACCAAATGATTGATGAAACGGGAACCTCCCCAGCTTGGTCTGACAAATATGCATGCAAAATTGTATGATTTCCATCTTGAATTGCATATCCAGTGAACGATAGCATAACAAAGGCACCAGACGACGTGAGTTTTTAAATTGTAGGGAGGCAAAATGTAAAATCAAACATAATTTGGTAGATATGCAGATAAAAATATAATTTTGATACATCTATGAATTATTTGGAATAACTACTGCCATCTAACCCTTAAAAATCTACTTATATATCGAGATAGATTAAAATATTTATCTCCCAAGATCTGAATTTTTGTGGTACCCAGTCTTTTTTGTGCCATATATGGATGCCCGACGCCATTTTGATTCTTCAAGAATTTTCGCTTCTTTTGCAAAGCGAAGAAATGCTGAAGTAAACCACACAGCCTCTACAACAAATCGTACGATACAACATACATAATAAGATTTGGTTGGCTTTAATCTATTATCTTGGCATTGTTTGTAGAGGTTGTTTAGATAAATTCAAGCCAACCGATAACAAGACATCGTTCACTGTCCATTAGCAAAATTGGAAAGTTCACGCCCGCCCGCGTTTTTGGTTTTTTGTACTGTCACTAGCCTCGTTGTCTGACTACTGCTGCCACTGTACACATTGTTTTTTTTTTATGCTGAGCTAAAATTTTCATATATCTAAACAGAATATGGAAGAACAACAAGACAAAAGCATCACTAAAGACCTTGATCAATGGATTGAACAATTAAATGAATGTAAACAACTTACAGAAAATCAAGTGAAAACTCTAACAGATAAGGTTAGCTGGGTTCTGAAATCTGTTCTCAAAAATCACAAAATATATATCTAGCTACTTTATATTGTGAGAAAATATTTTGAAAATTATTTTCAGCAATAAGTTATTCCATTCTGTAGCTAGTTATATCATGATATTTGACTGTTTGGAGGTCTATAAGTATGTTGTTTTGAATGTCATTAAAGCCAGACTGCCAGCAGACGTTTAGACAATAAAAAACAAGCGATAGTCATGCGAACAGTTAGTCTTTTCACATTGTTGATGCCAATCCAAACCAATTCTTTTTTATCAGTTCGATTAGTTATGATTCTTGATGATTTTGGATGGTAGACTTGTGTGAAAAATTACTGAGTACGAAATTGGAGTACAGTTGCGTAAAGAAGACAAAAACGACAAATTGAGAGCCAGATAATGACTGATAGCAGTATTGTTTTTATGTTTGCGCAAGTTTCAGCCTGCAGATAAAAAATAAATGCAGCATTTTTCCCATCCAATCATAAAAGTAAATTCCACAAAACATGCTTCCTATAGACTTTTTATGACACCTAACTGCAAAATCTGTTCTGCAAATATCATTTCTCTCAATAATTTATTAACTTAATTTATTTAACTTAAAGGTAATATCATGGAATTTGAGAAAATTACGGGAAATTTTTTTGTCTGATTTAACCATCTTTCTTAGGCAGACCTCAAAAATATGCGTAGTTTAGGTCCTAAATTCTTGAAAGTACCAGTTGGTCGGTCAATAGGAAAAATTCCGCTTGGAGACGCAAAGACCCATGTGTGGAGCTTCAAAAAGTCAGTTCGTGTAACGAAGGGTCTGTCCCCTCACTTCCGCTATTTTGTTTGATAATATGTCCCGAACCACTTGTTACCGGAAAATAATCAACATCAAGGAACAAAGACTATTAACAATATAATTATAGGTCCAGTGCTGTAAAAATAGAATATTTTCAAACAAAATGGTGGAATCTTATTTTTAAGACTTTTCTATAGGTAACAGTTTATTTCATCAAAAATCATAATACGGCCCTAAAATACCTAATTAATTCCAAACAAAAACAGACCATGTGATGGAGAAATGCCAAATGTGTGACTTCATTGACGCTAAATATATTCCAAGGTGTTTAAAACTTATAGAGCAACAGACAACATAATCAGCATATACTTTTATAAGTAGTATATAAAAATTTGAAAACAAATAATAAATAGAAACCAGGTCAAATGAAATATAACACAGAAAGAATAACTTCAACATGCGCAAAATAGAATTTTAAACAACTGTATATAGTCAATGAAATTTCGTAAATACAAGAATAAGTTCTGCAATAATTTATGCCCCAACACATAAAGGCGAAGGGGATTATTTTGTCATAGTAATTTGTTTTAGAATACAAATAATGCGGTAGAAAAGCTACAGTAATATTTTAAGTTTTAACAACATAACATTTTCCAGGTAGGTGTAAGCGCAAATTTTGAAAATAATCCATGGGGTGATAAATCCCACTGTTTGGGTATACAGAATAATATATAGAAAAATATACAGCAATATCAAAGGTTACAAGTTGATTTAGTACAGAATTATAAGAAAAACTGTAACTTTGTTTGAGTGGGAAGAAAGTGTTTGCGGAAGAAAAAAATTGTGTGTTTTTTTGCAATTTGGAGGTGAATTATTTTGAGATTTTGTTATTTTATTATTGCGGTTGGGTCCATTTGGCAAGTAAAAATAGTAGAATAATAGCAGTTTTTACATTTTGGTTGAATGACTCTTTATTATTTTTGTATATATTTTAACGTTTTAAATTTGTATGGACTGTAGTATAAAAAAGTAAAGAATTTTTTGTTCTGTAAAAAAAAACATTTTTAAAAAATTATGTCTTAAAATTTTCGTGCTGATGTAATTAAGACGGTTTTAATTAATGCAATTTTTTCAATTTGCGTTAATTAGTACACAGCGTTAATTTTGTGTAATAAGGTATATCACAATAATTAATTCCACATTTGTTTCTTCCCTTAAGGCAGATTAATCTAATTGCGTTTTAAATAACTGGCCTTGAAGTTAACATTTAAATAAAATTTGTTTTTGCAAGCAGATGATTCATATGTTATTTTGTTTTATAGGCTAAGGAGATTCTCTCAAAAGAATCCAATGTACAAGATGTCAAATGTCCTGTTACTGTATGTGGAGATGTACATGGACAGTTTCATGATTTGATGGAGTTATTTCGAATAGGTGGAAAATCACCAGACACAAATTATCTTTTTATGGGTGATTATGTAGATAGAGGATATTACTCTGTAGAAACAGTTACATTACTTGTTGCTTTAAAAGTAAGTTCATCATTTGACTTGATTAGGTCTTACCTTATAATTGTTGGGGTAAAAGCTGCCTTGTCTGTCATGAAAAGCATAAAAAATCATTTCATTGTTGTAAGTGTTAATGCATATTGTTGTTGTGGGATAATACAGTTAAAAAATGTATGTTAGTTTGAACCTTCACAGGAATAGTATCACAGTACGTAGTTTGAATTAACAAATTTTGTAGTTAAACAAAGTTTTTAATAACTTAAAGTTGAAAATGATGATGCATTTGTTTGAATTTTATTGAATTATTCTCTCATCATTTTGGAAGTAAAAAAAATATCTGGCACAATAAACCTTTTTTTAAGTTTTTTTCTTCTATCCTGTCTTGCATGGGAATCTTTGCATTACTGTTCGAGTTATCCAGAGAAAGTTTCTCCAAGGGACAGAAATATTGGTTTGACATAATGGAAGTTAGAGTTATCCGGTATTCAAGTTAACATGTAGTTTTTATAAGGGAGTATTAAGGCAGAATCCTAGGGAAATGCTAAATTAGTTTGAGTTGTCCAGTATTAAGTTTACAGAAGTTAGCTGTATAGGGAAAGAATTCTATAATGTTGTGAGAAAAGTTTTGCAAAATTGTTTGGTCTGTGAAAAGTTTTGGGTAAAGCTATAGGTCGAGGACAAAAGAGTCAGGGAAAAAGTTGGGAACCCAAGAACTATCAAAATCTCCAATTATATCTTGTCAAATTGTGTGTACCGTTTATGTTGCTTTACAATGAATGTAGTGGTGGTGTGTAAAGCTCAAAGTGAGAGCAAATATTAACCACTGCATGGGAGTGATTTATGTTTATAGCTTCAGACTACAAAGTCTCACCTTCATCGTGATGATTTACTCTCATTCAATCATGGAATTAATCGTAATAATAGTACTAATAAATAATAATATCTTATAGGTAAGATATCCTGAGAGAATCACCATACTACGGGGAAATCACGAAAGTCGTCAAATTACACAAGTATACGGATTTTATGACGAATGTTTACGAAAATATGGAAATTCGTTTGTTTGGAAATATTTCACAGACTTATTTGACTATTTACCACTAACAGCACTTGTTGATGGTCAGGTAGGTTCTACTACTATCTTCAATAATTCTTTTGAGAAAGAAACTTTTATTAATGACCAACCAGGCCTCTGAATTCAGGTCAGCATTCCCCTGTGGAGTTGCATCTTTGTAGACTAATTTGCAGCCTTTCAATCGATTTTGCGGAATTAGACGTTGGCGTACAAAAGCTTTCTGAGAAAGTTATTCAGTATGCTATGAAACACAGATGTGTGAGATAAAGCAAGGACTTCAAATATCAGAATGTTACAACTAAGCTTTTTAGTTAAAAACTACCTGGTACATATAAAAGTTAAAACGGCGTTGTTCTAGTGTCTTTACTGCGAACTTTGAATAAGTTATTCTCTTAATTGGTATTTTTTATCAACTTTTATGTATGTTTTTTTTATAGATATTCTGTTTACATGGTGGTTTGTCTCCATCAATTGATACATTAGATCACATAAGAGCTTTAGATCGTCTGCAAGAAGTTCCACACGAGGTAAGCATACACTTCCGTCTTCAAGAAGTTCCACATTGGTAAGTTCACAGGCATATACTTCGTCTACATGAGGTTCCACCCAAGGTTAGTTTTAATACTTTGTCTTAAATTTTTTAATATTTTTAAAATATTGAATTCAAGCAGAAGTAAAATTTCTGAATTTTATTTTGTTATAGGGTCCCATGTGTGATCTATTATGGAGTGATCCAGATGACCGTGGTGGATGGGGTATATCACCGCGAGGAGCTGGTTATACTTTCGGTCAGGACATATCAGAAACATTCAATCATACAAATGGTTTAACTCTTATAGCAAGGGCTCATCAGCTTGTTATGGAAGTAAGTAGCACATTTTGAACTCGATACATTTATTTATTTTACTGTTATTTGCACTATGTTTTCAGAGCCTAAATTATTTGTTACACGCATAATATCCCACATGTATAATATTCCACACGTATATATTATTCCACACATACATATTCTCACCACTGCAACGTTGTTTTTATCGTGTTTCCTCGTATTAGCGCCTAGGGTACTAACCGAAACGTACGTAACATTGCACAGTTTTATGAAAGGCGATGCCATGTCATGTGCATATAACTGAAAATATAGAAGGAGAAGGATGCATTTACAACATGATTGATAAAACTATTCATGTTCATACTTCCCCACATGATCATAATCATAGATTTCAAAGCAGTAATAAGTTTTAAGGATTGACATTTTATTCCCGTTGGATGTTGGAGGAGGGGAGGGAGGTAAAATTACACCCACTTCGCTTATGCTACTTAACAAAACATAACGGTATAAAAATGCTAGAAATCTTAAAGGCCCTGGAGATCTTAAAGGCCTAGGCCTTATGTGATAAAATAAAAAAACTAAATCATATTGTTGATGTGAGCATTTTCTAAAACAGTCCTATGAAGGAGAGCGCCAATAATTAGAGTGATTATTGTTTCTTTCTGAATATAATGCCTACTATGAAAAGGTACAAGCAGATATGCTGGAGCAACTAAATCATTTGAACAATGAATTGCATGTGGTGGAGAGCATAAAATGTATGTCGCCTATATACAGTCGACTCTCAATTTTTCAAACTTCTAAGGCAGCAACGAATTTGTCTGTAAAGCGAATGTTATATAAAATTATATTCGTGGGAGATTAGATGCCTAATTGTTTGAGCGTCGACTGTATTGCATGTCAGTTATGGTAAAAATTGTTCCATTTTCAATTTAGGGTTATAATTGGTGCCATGATCGTAATGTGGTGACTATATTCAGCGCTCCAAATTATTGTTATCGGTGTGGCAATCAAGCAGCCATTATGGAACTAGATGACGCATTAAAATATTCATTTTTACAATTCGACCCTGCTCCAAGAAGGGGTGAACCACACGTTACCAGGAGAACGCCAGACTATTTCCTATAGGTCTGCACACAAGAGTTATAAACGAGCCAAGGGAATCAGTACTCTTTATTCCTACCTTATTTGTGCAGAACTCTATAGATGTCGACTAAATCGAAGTTGTTCTGGAAGGTTTTAGAATATTTTCAAACGGAATAAAATTGCGTCATTACTTAGTGTATATAAAAACTTAGTTCTTAAATTTCTCTATACGGATACGTCCATATTTCTCACTAAAAGCAAAATTTTCTTTCCGATTATTGGTCTTATATATGCTTCGCTGCGAATACATCCATCAATCTCCCCCATTAAAAGCAAAATGTACTGTCCGATTACATATCTCATTTATGCTTTTACTTTAAATGTATCCACATTGAAAATTTAAGCTCTCGTTGCAGTTATGAGTAACTAGTTGCTTTTATGTAAGTTCATTTTGTGGAAGAAAAATAATAAATTAGTCTTATTTTATATTGTTTCCCATTATATTTTGTAGCAATCGCGAGTGCAAAAAATGCACAAAAGTTCAAATAAAGCTGTATCACTGGATGCTCAATTTTGTGCAGAAAAACAAACTTAAAAGTTAAAATCTCTATTGTATAACCATGTACATCGACGATATAACTTTTTGCTTATCTGTACTGTATGTTTTAAAAGTTCGAATGAAAACTGTTGGAAAGGTCTTAAATTGTATATTGATATTTGTACGAGCATAATATTGTCCCACATACAAAGAACTGATGCAGCTTTAATTAAATCCTTTCTCCTCACGTTGACCCGCTCACGGTTTTGCGTCAGTGTCACTCTAATGTTTGTTTAAAATTTAGAACTAAACCATGAATTAGAATAAACGCCCGAGACGCTTATTCCAAAATTGTCCAAAGGCTTAATCACGGGAGTTGACACATAAGCCCAATACGTCAATTTGAATTTACATATAACATTCGTATGTCTTAAACCGATTCCCCTTCATTTTATAAACTTGGAATAAGTGTCTTCTTTTTGGTCAGTTTTGGAGGGTGTTTATTCAAGGAAATACGGTAGTCATTTGTAGGAAGAAAAAAGTCCGGCGAAATTGGATTGCTTCCGTTGGGTTTTCCGGTTGATAACCGTTTTTCACAATGTCAGCTGCCATTTCTAAGAATTGTTATGAGATCTAGCCATTTTCGTCACTTTCAAATTAATTGATACTACAGAATTATTTCCTTCACAATATTTTCTCGTGTTGCCGTATTTCCTCTATTAATATATTTTCTACTTGGTTTTGTAAAAAAAAATCAACTTTTAAAGGGGAATATTTATTAAGTTGGATTTTCACTTGGCGAATTCGTTCATTAAATTCGCTGAGCGAAATATCTGTGCATGCGCAGTTTGATTTGTTATGGTTATAATCCAAACTACGCATGTCCTGATATAATTCATTCCGTAGAAACATAGATATATACCTACTATGGTAGAAATCATAGCCTCTTCCACAAACTGTTGAATTTTTTCCAGATCTCGCATGGTTGGTAATTTATGCAACAGAAAAATAAATATTTCTTTTTCATAGTAGCTTAGGTACCATTATTAACTATAATGTCGCAATGAAGAGTGGAATCGAGAATATTTTAAATAAATTAATAATGCATAAATTATCATACGCTAACGCATTTCGTGTTAATGAATTCTGGCGTCAATCACAGATATACGAAAATATATCTATTCGTATATCTATGCGTCAATGTATTACGTTTACATTAACAGCAGCAGTGCTATACTAATTCGCAGGTCTGCGTGTTCAAGACAGCGGGCGTTGATTGTAAAATGTTATTGGAATACAAATTCCCGCAACTTACCAGTTTTAAAACTTGAGGTTTAGTCCGTTTATTGGTGGCAATTGTATGGTTATAATGCCTGACGATGAATTACCGTAAATCACTGCTCTAACTTGCCTTCAAGACATGATTTTCAAATACGAAATCTCGCCTTATATGAGCCGCTATATTGTAGAAGCCCAATTTTTTTTACAAATGAATGTATGTATCTGGAGGTTTACCGTGTTGCAAAATAAATACCACATTTCTGCTAATAGTTGCCTCCTAAAATTGAAGTCTACTTCTTTAAAACTCCATTCACAATCAAGAACCTGATCAAACGTTTTACAAAAAGGTTCAACAGGGAGATCTATAGGGAGGGGAGTGGCTGAGGTAATCCTTAGTAGGGTTAAGCGTTAAATCGAGGAAAGACGATAGGTATGTCAATTACTGTGCACAGTCGCTTCTAAATCAAATAGTTTATTTAATTTATTTACTCTTCTGTGCCTAATTGTAAGGGATTGTAGAATTTAAAGCCAAAAAATTGAAATGAAAACAACAAATGTCTTTCTTTTGCAAATAAGTATAAAATTACAAGTTACAGTAGTACTACTTAGGTTTTACTACTTAGTAAGTATTGATAATGTCAAAAATGTTAGCATCATCATCATCAATATTGGCAACACCGTTATCAAT
>JAULBZ010008650.1:0-10574 GCA_032360805.1 Neoturris breviconis | reverse complement strand
ATCTCCTACACGTGGTTGTCCGAATGTTATTAAGCTAGATTCAGGATGATTCCAAATTGAATGCTAAGGAATTAAATTAATGGGACTGAAGGGCGGATCTCCTTATCCCCACCCATATTTTTTTCATAACTTTTTTCCAATAATACAATCTTGGTAATGTGAGAAAAATTCAACCTCGTTCCCAGGGCTTCTTCTCTTTTGATGTATAGCGTTAAACGTCAAGAGAGAAGAAGTCCTGGGAACGAGGTTAAGAAAAATTGAAATTCGTGCAAAACTTTGAAATCTCTACTTGGACAAAAGACCTTAAATTTTGATTAGCGAGACGAATGGCACGAAACTTCGAATTTGTTCCAAGAGCCTGGGTGTTACATTGCTACAGCTGAATTTGTCAAGTTTGCAAAAGGTCCTAAGTTCTAAATCTGTGAGATAAATCTCTAAGGTTTTCTCTTAGTCGTTTTCGTATTTATGTTTAACTTGGAGCGTCTATTATTCGTCAATATTCGCCAATTGTCTCATAATATTTGACCAAGATTGTAATATTTTCAAACTTGGTGACTTCTATAATTCTATTTTACATCTACAAGTCAAATGTCTAGACTATACCTAGCGTAAAAGGTGGGTTGAAGGCTATATCTTAAAACTATTTTGGGTTAAATTTCTATTATTATTAAATTGAGGGAAAAAAAGGTCGCATTCAAAGAATGTTATTATCCATCAAAGTTATGCTAATTAGAATCCCCCTCCCTCACGGTTATTTTGCTTTGAAACTACTGGGCGAAATAAGCCGAAATTTTCAGACAATTTGCAACTGAGTTGCTTAATAACCAAGTTTTGACAAAATTGAAAGTCATTTTTTTCTTCTTTTCTTTCACGCGTTTGCGCCACAATTCCAATCTAAAAATTACTTTTCCAAAAACCCCGGAAATTATGTTATAAACAACTGCTAACAGAATCTAAAACGGAATCAAATATTACAAATATTTTAAAGAAAAATCAGTATATTAATTTTAAAGTCATACGAACTCTGTAAACCCGCAATGCATTCGCTCAGAAAGGTAAAAGCAAACAAAATAAGTTTTTTCTGCCTCATAAACAAACAAACGAGAGCTATATTAACCCTATTTGATATTTTTGACTTTTGTAAGTCTGGGGTAGGGATATATGGATTCCACCCACCGCCTTCCCTCCCTTCGTCATTTTTGGGGAGAATATGCAACATATTTAAAACTTGGCACAGTGGTTAACCCATTACAAAAGGAACATTTTGATTCAAATATTTTTTCCGACGTCATTAAGTTTGCCGTGACGTCATCAGTAATATGGATTTTTGTGCAAAATATTGAAATATATAAAATAACTGATTACTCGAGTGGAATACTCGAAATGATTTTTAAAGCTTGTTTTCAGAATAAGTTGTGTATACATACGTTTCGTTTTTTGTTGTTGCAACAATCGAAAATCCGAACGACGTTATGCGGACTTTGACAAGTTTTTGCCCATTGGGTTGGGGTTGGTTGGCATGAGATGCAGATTTCTTGCAAAAAAGGATTGATAGCATTCTCTTTTCTGTAATTTCCATACAATGGAGGTGGGTGGATAACGTGGGACGGTTGTAAGAAGACTAAAATTTCTTAAATACATTTGAGGACTTAATCAAGTCGTGGCGCGCACTACAATTAAGCACTTAAAAATACCTTGGGAATAAACGATGTTTGAGTCAAATGAGAACAATTAGCATTGGAAAAATTGTAGTATTTTATCTTACTTTCTCTTTACCGACAATAGCTAATATTGATGCCATAGCTCAACCAAGAGAATGTCCAGTAATCATATATTTTTTTGATCCATCGTTTAAATAAGATTCAATGTCATCGTACAATTTTGAAAAAGCCTGCCAAAAAAATGTATTGATAGTCGCTGTTTCTCCACCAAATGTAACTTTCTGGCCACTAATTTTGCTTACTGCCGATAGTAATTGATGCATCAGTTGTTTCGTGCTTAAAATTAATAAAAGTATTTCAATTTTCTTCGCTTTCAATTTTCGATTCCAAAAGTTCTAAAACTTCTTCTCTTATGACGAACGACCGGACAAAAGTCAATTCGAACATTGCATTGCCATGCCGATTTGCATCAATGTCAGAACAACGTATTTCCTTGAATTTGAGCTCCAGGCGATTTTTGCATTTGTAGGGTCGGCACTTATTCGAGGAAGGGTGCTTATTCAAATGTGGATGCGTATTTAAAAAAATACGATAGGTTAATTGCGCATACCTTTGTGTGCCTCGGAAAGAAATGACTTTTGTGTTTCCATATTCAGCTATAAGAACTTTCACTCCACTATCACCAGCAAAAAAGAAATCCATTGGAACGTGAATAATGTTGAATTGAGTTCCAGGAATCTTTTGTCCATTTGTTGCAGCGTTATCGTAAACATAATTTGAAGCTTTCCATGCAATCTGGATGTCCTTTGTAGTTATCAAGTATTTCCTGTGTGAAATAATCGAATGAGATGAATAACTCTATAGTTGATATTGTGTTGGCTTATATGGTAATGCATAATCCTTATGTGACTTTAATCGTACGTAGTCTCTTTTTTTAAGCTTAGTTCTCATCTGGCGCTAACGAGGCGATAAGGAGCGTATAAGTTCGTAATTTTGCTTTTATTCATCTATTCACTTTAGTACCGTGGCACGTATCTGCCAGATAAAATTGCACAAACGTAAACACTGTAACGTATCTACAGTGCAAATTTGCAACGTAGCTATCGAGCAACATTATGATTATTTTATTAGATATTAGCAACATAGATAACTCTACAGTGCAACATGCAATGTAGCTATCGTGCAACTTGAAACTTAGCATATCTCTACAGTGTAAGTTTACAAGGTGCTCTTTAGCGCACTTTATCGCTCCTTACCGCCAGGTTAGAACAGAGCTTTTACGATGTACAAGCAAGGATGTTTGGTGCCAAAAACAAACATATAGCAAAATAGTTAATTCGTGAACCACTGTCTGAAGTAATATTTTGCAGACCAGATTTTTCAGATTTTTTTTAAAAAATTAAAATTGATATTTTACAGACCAAGAAAAAATTATTATTTTTTTAATTTATTTTGCTATATATTTGAAAACAATAAAGAATTCATATATACAAATGAGAATTCGAAAAAAGTAACGATGGAGGAGAGTGTATTTTAATCGTGTAGACATTTCGATTGTTATGTATTGAAAAATAAAACTGTGACTATAATTGATGTTCGGAATCAAAATCATCACAGTAACTATCCCTGACACCATCGTGGGACCATTTGGAAACATAGCTAACAATAAAAATACATTGTATATACTTGACTTATGACATTGCTCGCGCCAATTATTGAAGCCTATTGTTATTGATACAAACAGTCGTTTTCAATATTGACGATTGCTAGGACAGTAAATGTAGTAATTGAAGGTAACTATCGCATAATAGAATCATCCGAAGTTTCAAATAAATTCCTTTGTTCATGGCACACTATAAGTGTCTTTTTAATGTACTATGCATATGATTGTTCTACAACATTATACTGTATCAGATTATATGCCAACTTTTTGAGCGGAAAAACATAGGAAGTGTCAAATAGATCCCTTGAGTGGAATTGATATTTCAGAATTTTGTGACATCATAGAGGGCGGGACATTTTAATTATATTTTAATTCAGAATTTTGATCATTCCATCATAAGGAACAAAGATCTTGCATGGAGTTTGAAGATAAACCATTAACGGGAAGTACGAGTCACAAGATTTCACGTGACCAAGTATGAAGAGATAAACCAACAATGGTAAGTACGATTTTCAAAAATTCGCTATGATGACGCCATCGCATGGTCGCCATTATACAATTAAGTATATAACCAATCCATAAACCTACATCATGTCATAAAAACCTATAAACCATATAACCATACCAAACAAACGCTCATGCCATGTGATTATCCTCTAAACCTAAGCCATAACCAATAAAAGTTTTTAATTATGAAAACCTAAATCATGACCAAACCATGCTATAACTTACGAACCTAGATCATGCCAAAACCTTTAACCCTATTACCACCTAGTACCTATTACGACAACCATGCCAAAAAGTCATAGCCGGGAAGAAGAATGAGCAAAAAGAAAATATATTTTTTTTATTGAAAAATGTAAAAATCTGGTCTGTAAAATATTACCTGAGATGGTGGTTCGCAGACGGTGGACGGTGGACACGAACGGTGACACGGTACGTGGTGGACGGTGGACGGTGGAACGTTGGATTTCACTACCGCCTCTTTTTGGTCAGGGTTAAATCAACTAATATTGACAAAATCCAACAAAAATGAATCTGTACAGAAATGTGTTAGGTCAACGAACTTGTAATGGATTGGTTTCTTCGGTACGAAGCGAATAATTAATTCAAGGGAAATCATTTTCTTCTGCAGGCAACACGACCGATGATGATACTATTGCAGTCCGTTCAGATGGTATCAGTTCAAATCATTATCTACATTCCATAAAAGAGAACATTGTGGCAGAAATGTTCATGAGAAATAATAGTGCCATTGTATAGTACTACGTACCATGAACGTATCATTGTTAAGATTCTCAGTAAAATTTAAAAATGGAGATTTTATGGCTGTATAATTTCATTTAAAAGAAACGAAAAATATCGAAAGTGTAAAGCTATATATCACGGAAAACACATGATAAAAAAAATAAATAATAATATTATACAAAAATAAGTAAATAATACTTACGGGCAGAGAGAATGAACAAGAACAACGTGAATACTTAATGTTAAAGTTAATATATAAACAAAAGTCATGATTTTTCAGCCCTTTCTGTTGACCAGCAGTCAAATTCAGCAACAAGCTCGTTTACAGCGCAACTTTCTCAATATTTATGACCTTGACTCCGTTTGTTTTCCAAATTTGTTAAAAACAATCAAATATAAAAAGAATTTCATTAATATGTATCGTGTATATTTTAACCGCTACAAATCGGGCATAACGGCAAACGATGGGAAAACAAAATCGAAATAATAAATCAAACGTTGCTCTAGTGTCGATTGAGCAAGACATACCGAACTGTTGTTTCCATTAACAATAGCAATAGTTATATATCTAGCTATAAGAATTAATATGTATATATATATATGTAAAGCAAGGAAATAAAAACGATGCTAATGGTGCTAATTCAACAAAGGATTTTTGGCAAAATTTCAATTAAACAATTTAGTATTATTTATTAAAGAAAGTAAGTCATGTTTGCCGCGCCATACAAGTAGGTCTATTACGAAATTAAAAAATATGTCAGACGTAGCTAGCTACGATCGATACTTTAGTGGCTTGTAGAAATCTATGTAACAGAACATGGGCATTCCAAAGCGTATTTTTGACAACCCAATTGATTGAAGTTTCTCGGGAGCGATGAGTTTTGGCATCTACAGAAACCCTTTCTAAATATATTAGTCCAAACATTCATCTGTCGGACGTATTTTACAGATGTGGCCATTTCAAAATTTCTTACTGCACACTAAAAAAAAAATAAAAAAAAAATATATAAATCTGTTCGTATTTATTTAGACAAAACTTTTATTTTTATTATACCGCCTGAACATTCGGTACTAGTGCATTTCAATCTTTGTAAAACGTAAGATCCAAACCCAAAGAAATTCAGTAAATCTGTGTCGGGCATAATCTGTCGCATGTCAGATTATGAAACTTCATACAGAAAGTCGGTTTTCCTAACAATTGAAAAACAATTTGGTCCCTGTTGAAGGGTGCTAAGCATTGCTATCCTTCCTAACCTGTACGTTTCGTAAATTCGTGTTCTGTTTTTGGCGTACGTCCGACAGACCAAACTTGGTAATAGAGTGGAAGAATGGAAGAAAGTGGAAGAATACTCCTTATATTATTTCATGTAACTATAACTGCTATGAAAATAATGTTTTCCAACGACATAATCAGAGTATGAACACTCTTTTACTGATTTTCGTTTATCTGTCGGACGTACGCCCCAAAAATGTCCTCTAACTAATGGACAACTAAGCATGTGGACGTATTGAATCCCAGTTGGTTTATCTACGACGGTTTTGTGTCGGTACTTCTGAAGCAACCAGGAGTGTTTGCATTATGCTAAATAAACCTTTAAACCTAAAAAATCTGTCGGACGCCAATGTTTGATATATCAGTTCTGACAGGGCCTTTGAGAAAATAACGCACGCTTTGGCTGAGTATTATGGTCTCTGCCTGAGAAAATCACCAAAAGGCCAAAAGTGGTCCTGGGTCCGTTGGGAGAAAATTCTTGGAAACATTTTCCAGGAAAAGTTTTTCAATTACAATAACGTGAAAAGTCACCAAATTTGGGCTTAATACGATAAGTGGATCAGAAGTTATGCGGAAATTTCTGGGTTTGTGGTACAAAGTCCCCCCCTCGGGTAAATAGGGTTAAGCATAAAGGTAGATTTCCACTTCACTTTTTTTCGTGGGATCAGAACAGGATGGGAACGGAACGGGATAGGATCACCGGAATAGGATTATAAAAATTAATTTTCATTGAATATATCGAACTCAAAGAAAATTATAGAAAGTAAATAACCAAGTCTTTGATTAGCCGTAATCAGTCTCTGGGGAAGAACAAAATTTGCATCACAAGGTAAAAACAAAGGAGATATGGGTTGGCACTTCATCATTATATTCTCAATACTATTTTACTGACTTTGAACAAGTCAACAACTAACATACTGGTGCATGAAGATAATACACAATATCGTTGAAGGTTGCTCATATCGATATATGAATGGAATCGATCCTTGAAATATCATAAATATCACAAATATTGAATTTATCGTCCTAAATCGATATTATCCCAATATTGTCCAATACCACGGCAGTCTTAGATTGAGGGTTGTATCCCCTATCAGAAGATTGTTAAAGATCTGGAGAGGGCAAAAAAGTATCCCCTCTTCTAGTAGTGGCCTCTGTATATACTTTACTATATAATAAAGTAACAAAGTACATATACTATACTATAAGTATCTACGAATCAAAATATTTCGCTAATAAATCAAAATGAACTAAACTGTACACTGTATGGCCAGATAAATTTTGCCAGCCAATTTGCTTCATGGAAATCACTCTAAAAAGTATATTTATACCAGTCAGGGGCTGAGGTCAGAAGTGGCATGTCTGCATGGATGTATTATAGAACTGATTCATGAAGAATTAAACCACTACTAAGTAAGTATAATGGTTAAACATTTTCTGCAACTAAGGGTTCAGTAGACATTGATTCCAATATGCTACTGTCTGACTGTATCCAATAATAAATTTCTCCATTAATTATATTATAGTAACATAAAATTATTTAGATACAACTGGATACCTTTATTACTTGGCCTTCTTGTACCAAATATTCTTTCTTTTAAACCCTTCTTTTCTTGTTTTTTATTATGATTTACTGTTGTTGGTGGTGTAGTAGTAGCCATGTCAAAAAACCTTTTTGGAGATCTTTGCCCAGGACGAGGAAAAGTTTCAAGCTCTATAAGATCTGTATTATTTGAAGCATTCAATTTTAATGGCATTCTTTTTTATAATTCAACCATACACAGGACAAGAAACAGTGCAGAAATAATGCCTTTCTAACATGAGTGTTGCTAGTTTTATTTCAAAAACAAAACATTAGCCTTTTAGTGATCTAAATACAAATCCATTCTTAGCTATATAAGAGAAATCAAAATAAAAAACATCAAGATATTTATATTCGAATATAGCATAACATGCGCATTCTCTATGATCTTTTAATCATAAACCATTCTTTTACGTTCGATATTAAAATAATAATATTCATGGATCACAAGAAGGAGAGGGTCATGCATAATTAATTTTATAGAACTAAGGTATTTCACTTATTATCTATATTGTCATTGTAATTTGTACAATCGCGTCCTATAGTGATAGTAAAGATCAGACATACAGTGAGCGATAGTTCGATCGCTGAATTATATCACTCACCCACTTTGGAATGTTTTTAAATGTGTGGTTTCACAGTCCTTAGTATAACAGCAGAAATTAAAATATATTCATCTGCGTAAATACAACCATGCCCTTGACTGGAAATCATAACTTAAAAGTTCAACAACATGGCTGCGAATATTGTAAACACGTTTGCCATTGCCGTCAGAGAAACTCTGAAACGTTGGTCTGTATTAATAATTGCGAAGCAGCATGGGATGGGCGGAAGGAATGTTACTGAAAAAGAAGACTGGTTATCTGAAGCTGTTGTACAAATTTTCCAAGACAACGGTAGCTATCTAGTATTTATTAGAATCAGCCAGCAAATTATATGCTGATATATTGTGAGAGAGGGGTTGAGCTCTCTCATGAGAGAGAGGGGAGAGTGCTCAAGTGAAAAGTTCCCTGACATGGTTTAACTGCTGTCTGGATGTTTGTTCACTTGCAAAACATTCTGCTTCTTAGTAATCTCGCCCTCAATATAATGCCGGATTCAATTCAGAATACATTATTACAGGAGCTTTTTAACCCATGCAGGCATTTTTCAGGATTCTTCCCTACCACTTTGTAGTAAAGATTGAGTTTAGTGATTTTTGTAAAGGCAGGGGGTCTAGAGGGCGGGCTTACGCCCCCAGCGGGTCCAGGGCTGGACCTGGTAGGGGTCCGGGGGCGAACAGGCGAAGCATGGATCCACGTAGTGTTTTCAAAAAACAGCTGCCATTATGAAGAAGCATGGACAAGGTTAAGTGCCGTATTAAGTAACGACGGGGGTTGTGATAATGACAGATGTCCGAGTAAGCTGAATAAATTTATGATGCAATAAACTTCACAAAAGTACCTGCAGAACTTTTTATGTTAATTCAAAAACATAAGGGACCAATGTCCATTCATCGTTACTATCTGTTTGGTACAAATTTTTATTATAATATGTGCTGAAATATATACCTACTTGGTATACTTGGTATGGATTTGTTCTTCAAGAAACAGGTGTCCATTTCTTGTTGCTGGAATAAAGCATAATCTCCCACGTCTACCTTAGTGCTCCGCGAAATTAAATCCCCGCGAAAAATCTAAAACTTGGCCGTCCGCGAAATTAAACCCCCGCAAAAAATCCTGAAAAAATCCAAAATATTTTGGGGACAATTAAAGCAAAAAGACAAACAGGTCAGAATAAGACGTTTTTATCTTTTTTAACGAAAAATATAAATCAGAGTCCAAGCTTGAGGTTAATGACAACAATTTTTTTCTTTGAATTTGCACCTCTCCTTGACTTTTAAAAAGATCTCGAATATCTCTCGATTTCACCTTAGTTTTTGGTGCAACAGTGATTTTTGGTTGTTTTCTTTTATGTAAAATTCTTTAACCAAATCTTCGTACTTTTTTAAAACATTCATGTTGAAGTATGTTGGTGTCGCGTTACCATGATTTTGCAAGGAACTTCAAGTCCACCTTGAACAAGAGGAAATCTTCTGTAATGATCGGAAATGATTTCAGCCGTTACCCAATTTCCAGAAAAGGAAGACCCAGACGTGAACACTAGAGATAACGAAGATGACTCGGAATCAGAGTACGAGCTTGATATAGAAAAAGATGGAAATGCATTTGATTTTTTTTTTTAAATTATTTGTAAAGTCTTATGTTATTGAAATGTTTTTTATGTTCAAAATATGCTAAGTTTTCTCAATTTTTAGCTAACCGCGAAATTAAATCCCCGCGAAAACCCCAAAATTTGACCGGCCGCGAAATTAAATCTCCGCGAAAAATTTAAAAATAGGCCGTCCGCAAAATTAAATCTCCGCGAAAATCGGCGTCCGCGAAATTAAGTCCGCGCGAAAATTAATACACTTAAGGTACTTAAGAAAAACAAAATATATGAATACGAGTATGCATCATTGATGTAGATTTCTCCTTAAAAGCTTTTAAGTGTAACACAAAAAAAACTTGTTGTTAAAAGAGTGTATTTTCCAGAGATCGTAACCAGATTACATGAGTGTAATGTATCAATAAAGAACTGGGTTGGATAGAGCAATAAGACTCGCAAAATCCTAAGTCAAGCTAAAGCCCAACTTATCTCATACGTCCTCCTTGGCCGACTAGATTCAGCTGGTAATTTTATGCCAGTGATCATATAGAGATCATATATATAAAAATCTAATTTCTCATACAAGCCAAATAAGTAATTCTATGCAAGATTTACTCTCCCATATCCATTATATAATATATTTAGCATGTTAATATTTTTTTTTAATTTGCTAAAGGACTACTTTCTCCGGACAAGCTCATTTCTGCTGAAATGTTCAAAGCTGCATCTATAAAAACATTACATCATTACACCAATCTCGTTTCCAGGCTTTTATTATTCTGCTTTAATAAATAACCTACAATGAACCCTTACCCTATTACTAGGGTTATTATGGCCAATTAGTAAATGCTATTATTAGGGCTAATCAGTACAACCCAGTGGAGCTACAATCAAGGTCATAAATAATGGGAAAACTTGTGAATTGTAAAGGGTAATATAAACCACAAGTAAAACATAAGT
>JAULBZ010008649.1:0-10575 GCA_032360805.1 Neoturris breviconis | reverse complement strand
CCTAAGTCTTAAGTCTACTTGGATAAACCCTTGAGATAAACCTCAAGGGACGTCTAGAGGTGATTTTCCGTATTTACATTTTACTTGTGGCTTGTATTGCTTGTCGAAATTCGTGAAATGTCTCATAATTTATGCGATCAGTTGTAGCTCGTGAAGAAACAAGTAGGTTCAATTTAACTCTTCTTTGAAAACATATTTATACAAACCAAATACACAAAAATAAAATTATAGCTCTCCACCATGCGGCATTTTAGGTCCGCTAAATTCTGAATGTTGTATAACACCATCGCCATTTTTATCTTCCTTTTCCATAATATCGTCAACCATTTTCTCGTGTTCATCATCAGTTGGTTTCGGTGCGTTTTTATTACGATACATTTTCGCTTGATACCTCACATAATGCGAGATTTCTTCGCGTGATAACGTTTTATCGCCATCTTTATCGAGAGAAGTAAACAAATCTATCGGTGAATAATTTGGTGTAGCACGTCGTAAATCCAACAGATCGATGACGAAAATTAACGTGGCATTCGCTAAAAGAAAGAACATATATTAGGGATACCGTAACTCCACTAGCCAAGCAAAACATTCGCTGCTAAAACCTATAAAACATGCCATTGGTAGAAATTGGTGTCACATTTCTATTAATGGAATGTCTTCTTTTGACTTTCGCAGCAAAATTTTGGCCTAATGGAAACCAATCAACCTTTAAGCTAATTAGATAACTTTGGCTAAATGGAATACAATGATTGGTGGTTCTGTATGAAGAAACCAATCAATTGCCAGATTGTTAACTCATGTTACTCACACAGTACTTCTGTCAACTTCTAAACTTTCAATGGGCATGGGGAGTAAAATTTTTTGTTAACGTCAGAAGACAGATTGTTGACGAATGTAGTGAAAGATATGTTGTAGTTCATTGAAAAGCCAGAGAAAAAACATTTTGGATTATGAAATTACGTCAAACCTCCTTGTTATGGTCGGACATTACCTGTGGAGGAGAGTTTTTTAGTATAGTTGTTTTCACCTTCAAAGTTGAAAACTATACTTAAAAAATACTCCTCCACAGGTGCTGTACAGTTATTTTGTGGCTTGTATATCTACAAAATTTCTCAATCAGTTTTAAAAACGTTACTTTCATCAGTCGAGAACGTCGTTTCCTTGTTTTATTTATCTCATATGACAACATAATTAACCTGTATAGGATATGCGGAGGAGGGAGTTACGTCAACGAAACTTGCTTAAATACCATTATCACTGACTCATCTGTGGTCGAAATAAAAACAAAAAAATAATCACTGTGGAGGAGTGAATTTTGAGCATAGTTTAAGGCTAGAAAGTCTGAAGCTTTGCTTAAAAGTTCCTCTCCACATTGATTTTTTCTCATTTCGATCACTGACTTATCATTCGACGTATAATTTATATTCCAAGAATTAAATTATCTCATTGAACTCGAAATATAAATCTCGTAATTCTGCATAATTTATCCTATCACATTATTTATAACGTCTGAACTTTCTGACTTTTTGAAACTATCTATAGGACACAAATTGTGACAATTTCAGCTTCATTACGTAAAGGGATCAAAACATATGGGTCATAATCTGAGACCACCTATTTCTACATAGGGAAATCCTATATAAATCGCTAAAACATACTTATAACATGAAACTTGGTCAGATTACATATAATCACAAAAGAAATGTTTTAATCACATAATTAACCTGTCTCTCCCGATTGTTTTGAAATTTAAAAAATCGGATTTTTCCGGTTTTTCGGACGATAATTTTGGTATTTTGAAATGTTAAGAAACAACTAAATATCTGTCTATAACTGAAAACAGAATTGGGAAAATGTCATCTAGAACTCTTTTAATGGAATTTCTAAGAATACATGTATTTTGGGCAAAATATGTAACCGGCAGTTGTTGTTTTCTAAGGGCATATCCATATATTTCAATGGTTCTTCATCTCCACCGGCGTCGAAATTTTGTGATAAAGTCATTAGAAAAATGCTGACATCAGCAAAATACACCAGTAAAAGGATTCCAGGTTATGTAAATGACACTAGAACACTAGAAGTTTTCAATGTAGTAGCGTCTCCTTTAGGGACCATCTCAAAATTTTGCTCCAAAACCAATGTTTTTGTTAAGGGTTAAATCAACTTAACTTGACAAAATTCAACAATAATGAATCTGTGCAGAAGTGTGTCTGTTTAATGAGCTTGCGATGGATTGGTTTCTTCGGTACGAAGAAACCAATCCATTGCAAGATCATTGACTCGGCACTCTTCTCTGTAGATCTTATTTTGAGACGGTATGAAACATTGGCTAAGTGGAACCACCCTTGGTGATTCCTTTTTTGAGGATTTCACTCTATCATTGTATTAACACTTAAAAATAAAAACATTTACGCATTCAACTAGACACGGCACGGCACAGCCACAGTATAACTTATATCATAAGAATCTGGAAACGGACACTCACGTGGTATAATTCCTCTCAAACCCTTCTTTCCATAACCTAAAGCAGGAGGAACAACGAGTTTTCTTTTCTCGCCCGGACACATATTCATAAGTCCAACTTCCCATCCCCGGATAACATAACCGGTACCGAGAACAAATTCAAATGGCGAGTAACGACGACGAACATCAATCGTTGTGTCGAATTTACGTCCACTATTTGCCAACCATCCAGTATAATGAACAACCATTAAATCGTTACGAGAAGATTTTCGTTTGCAATTTTTTGGAACGTATAAAACTTCGGTTGTAGGTTTGATATCTTTCTTTCCGGATGTTACATTAGCTGTGTCCGGATTAACGCCTTTCTCGGTTTCTCTCTCTTTACGTAACTCTTCCGCCACATCCGGATCAATAACTAATGGCTGGCCAAGTGGTAGATCATCTATCGGAGCCTCTTCAGTTTCACAATGAATCAAAGTTAGCGCAAAGACAGCAAAGAATAAAATAAATATTTTCTCCATCTTATTATCTCGAATCTTCTGTGATGATCGAACACAACATTCGAATGAATGAACTTTTTGAACAGGTATTCATCGTAGTGGCAGATGAGCATGATTACACGTTGAACAGACATAACTGATCATCATGATCTTTCATGCCGATTTCATGTAACTTCTGCATAAGCCTAGCCTCGTATTTATCAGAAAAAATATAGCCTCGTATTCAGCATAAAATATATTGGTAGAAATTTATTATGAATAGTATATAAATTATAATAACAATAAAATATATTATAAAAGGTGTTAAAATATTTGGCACATTTTTTGCTCTTATTTCGAACACATTAATCCAGTCGGCAAAAACCTGTTCAAAGTCCGCAGTAAAGACGCTAGAACAGAATCTAACGACTGTTCTTACGTTGTTTGACCGCAGGGTTGTGAAGTTACGGTATACTGAACTGCAGAGTTTAAACTTTTGTGTAGACAAACGATCGTGTCCGATACGTGATGTTTAAAACCGGGAGAAACACATTACCGACTTGGTACCACCCAGAGAGAAAATATTGTGTAAAATCAAATCGATTACGTACACGGAAGAAATAATATAAACCAGATCAACTGTGTACTGAAAAATATGTAAAATCTGATCGTCTGCCTATAAGTATACCGTAAATTCCGATTTCGCCCGATCGCCGTTTTATCTTACGATTTTCTTACTCTGAGTCCCCCGTAGACCGACTATTCTATAGTCTAGCATAATAAATGAATGATATAAGTTCAGATCGAGAGCGTATGCGCTATTTCATCATGGTGTGATCACTAATCAACATTCACAGCATGAAACACAAGCAAATACGGTCACAGAATTCATCGAAGACAGAGGTAATCCCAAGCTATCAAATGGTACATATGACATCGAAGTTTCCTCATACCAAGATATCTGACATCAAATCTAGATAGACTGAGCATTTTGAGGGCGATTGTTTTTACAATAATCTTCATCTCTATCAATCAGGCTTTGGTTGTATAAAATTTCTGTCATAAACAGAAGTCGTACAGTGGTCGAAATAAAAGCAAATAATTACTGTGGAGGAGGGATGTTAGAGCATAGCTTTAGGCTAGCCCTCCTCCACAGTGATTATTCGCTCTTATTTTGACTACTTTCATATCTTACATATCAATCCTTATCACAGATATAGAAACGACTCCACGTAATACGAGGTCAACAAGGTTAATTTGACGACGTCATTAAAAGCTCATTCGCATTAATGACCATTCATTAAAAGGGATGCTAATTGTTGTGGTTATACAAGAAGTCCGGTTGATAGAACCAGGGAGACAGGGAAGGAGATCACTGCTTTTAGATCCAGAGGGCAGAATGTATTACATGGTTATTGTCTCATTTATATTTATTCTAAAGTTATCAGGTATGTACCGAAAATTTCAGTATCTACGGAGAAGAGAATTGAATCAATCAACGAACTAATTGATTGGCCTCTTCACTATGAAGAACCAATCAATTGAAAGTTAGCTCTCGCCTTCGCAGGTATTATTTTTCCAAACTCTGAAATTTCTACTAAAGAAAGTTGGACTTAAGGGGAAAGCATACCATATTCTTCCCCTGCTGGAACGTGACGTTTTTTTAACGTAAAAAAAGACGTTCTTTTGACGTTTTGACGCTAAAACGTATTTTTTACGTTGAAAAAACGCCACATGCTTATCGGATCTCTTCTTGAAAAACGTCACATGCTTATCGGGTCTCTTCTTGAATTGTCGGGAGTACAGTGGCTGAAATAAGAGCAAATGATCATCAAGCCTGAATTTATTCTCCTCTCTCCAACAGTGATTATTTACTCTTATTTCAACCATTGGAACATCTAGACAAAATTTATCGTTTAAAACAAGAACCTGTTCAAAGTCCGCAGCAAAGACGCTAGAACAACGTCATTCGACGTTGTTCTAACGCCTTTACTGAGGATTTCGAATAGGTTTTTTGCCCACTGGGTAACGTCTTTAAAGGTGTGACGTCAAAACGACGTCTTTTAGACTAGAAAACACTGACTTGATTACACCTATAGTGGGTTAAAACTTGTTCAAAGTCCGCAGTAAATACGCTAAAAAATGTTACCCAGTGGGCAAAAACTTATTGAAGACGTCTTTACTGCGGACTTTAAACAGGTTTTTACACACTGGACAGATATTATTCATGCTTTTGTTTAGTTGGAGAAGAAGATACACTACCAAGTAATGTATATAATCTAAAAGTACGAACTGGAACTACAGCGTACTTTTATTGGTTGTGGGACTTTCGCAAAGCTAAACTAAGTAACTCTGTATTGACAGTTACTCAGGGTAAAGTGGTTATATTCGAATCAAAAGTCGACAATGAATTGCTAAGAAACAAACGAATGAAGATTGATTTACGTTATACACTTGTAGTGGGATATGGTACTGTTGGTATAAAGATAATCCCTATAGAACCTACCGACAGACGTTTCTTTAGAATTATTCTTACTACTGGAAATACAAAACGCGTAGGCGATTGGGTTGATTTACTAGTCACAAGTAGGTTCCATTCTCAACATTAGTTAACTAAAAGTCATAGGCCCAAGGTTCTATCTTTAACTTTAAAGTCATAGGTAGGTTTCATCTAAAGGTCATAGGTACGTTCCTTTTTCTTTGTTATTTTCACATGACTCAAAATGTCCAACACAACTTAGTGTTCAAAGAGCAAATAAACACTGCGGATGATTGATATTTGTGCACAGGGTGCATAGTGGTCGAATAATCACTGTGGAGGAGGTATCTTTGAGCGTGGCTTCGGAATTTGTAGCTTGAAGCTATGCTCAAAAATCACTCCTCCGCAGTAATCATTGTCTCTTATATCAAAGACTGATTTAGACAATTAACTTTATACAGGATGGTGGCTTGACATATGTGATAACGACTTCCCAACAATATTACGGTACCCTAAAGGTTTTGTTCCAACAATGACATTATCATTGTGCAGTAGTCACAGTCCATGGGTTCGATGGAAATTTAAAGATTTACAAGGATATCCAATATTAAGAGAAGTGAATCGAACAAAAACCGAATTTGATATAACGCTTCCAAAGAGTACAGTTGATGGTGAACTCCTGGTATATGCTCGTATACCACATGGTGAAGTTATGACAAGGAATATTTCCATTATTATGTATGGTGAGTTAAAGCGAATCTCAAAAATAAAATTGATAAAGAAGAGTACTCAGTCAACGAACTTGCAATGGATTGGTTTATTCGTGCCGAATATACCAATCCATTGCAAGCTCGTTGACATAACACCCTTCTTTGTAATTTTATGTTTATTGCATTTGACTAAATTTCATTTCATTTTAAATCTCAGCAAAAAAGTTACCTGTTAAACAAAAGTTTAATTATGGCCTCAGTGGAATGAGAAAGTGGAAGCAATTTAGCATTTCGCTTGCAAAAAAAGGAATAAAAATTTCCAACTTTATTTGCTTAAAAAGCTAAAATTTATATAGTTACTAAAGAAATATGAATGAACAGTGATGTATCGGTGTGTATAAAAAGGAATATAACTGCTAGTGATCACTGAGGAGGAGAGATTTTTCAGAGTATTTTCAGCTGAAATGGCCTAAAATATTCTGAAAATTTCTCCTCCACACCGAGGATCATAGTCTTTCATGCTGTGCTGAACATATTTTACTAATTCAGACTAATTCAAACATCACCTGAGGAGGAGTGTTATTGGGTATAGATTTCAGATTTACAGCTGAACACTATACTGAAAATACACCCCTCCAGAGGTGATTTCCAGCAGTTAATTACACGCTTATAATATAATCTAATAATCTAGAAAGATGGCAAGACTTTTGTAATAAGAAACTCCCTCGAATACTACACATCCAGAAAGGAACAAAAACAAACATCACAATTACAGTATGTATACCTAACTCAAACTCAACTCAAATTAAATGGAGTTTTTTAAATCACACATCATTTGTTACTAAAAACAACACAGACACAGAAGATAAAGGAGGAGTGAGCGCTGTAAAATTTGTAATCGAGTTAATGACAAACGACATTCAAGAAAGCATTCTAACAATTCACGGTTACATTTGGAAAAATGATACATTTGTTGATGGATTGAATATAATGGTTCAAACCTACATTGCTGGTGAGTAGAGAGTGTTCTAAACAAGAACATGTAATCATTACTGTGGAGGAGGATTTTTTAGTATTGCTTTAGGCTTTCTAGTGTGAAGTTAATCTGAAAAATCCCTCCTCCAAAGTGATTATTTACTCTTATTTTAAATACTGGTATTTTGCAGAATTCTTCTGTGCTTTTTATTTTTTTGTATATTTTTAAATAATTTTTGCATGACTTGCCACAATTAAGGGATGTTAATGGAAAAAAGTAGTTTACTGAGTCAAGAAAGTTTGCAATGATTATGATTGGGCTCCTAAAGAAACTATCCAATTGTAAACATGGAAACAAAAGACAGGTTTACTATGTTTATGTTGCTCGAAATAAGTAGAAATTATCACTGTGAGGAAAGAATTTTTGCGCACAGCTTCAGGTGTTCTCCTCCACAGTGTGTATTTAATCTTATTTCGAATGCTGTGTTTTGGTGTCATTGACAAAAAAGTACTAAGACCGTCTTTTGTTAAGCAGTGTAGCTTTAGGCTACAAAGCCTGGATCTATGCTGATAATTCTCTCCTCCACAGTGATTAGAGGTCGCAGAAAAAGTATTTTTATCGCGCTTGATCATTGTATTAGAGTATACTTTATACTTTATTATTTGTTTAGAAAAAATATCAGAACCAAATAAATTGGACTTAAAGTATATTATCATTATCACTTCTGCATGCTTTTTACTGGCTTTTATAATTTCCATAACCATCATCATATTACGAAGAAAGATGAGAAGAAAGAAAAATCAAGGTAAAATAAACTTTTGCTATACTCCTCCATCTTAAAACAAGAGTAACTCAAGCCTCAAGAAAACGGTCAGACATCACCTGTGGAGGAGTGTTTTTTGAGAATAGTTTTCAGCTGAAAAGCCAAATTGAGGCTTGGTAAATAATCAATGGTCGAAATTAGAATATATAATCACTGTGGAGGAGAAATTTTTTGAGCATAGCTGAAGCTACGTTCAAACATCACTTCTCCACCGTGACTTACTCTTACTTTGACCACTGGGCTTTTATTTAGGACAAAGAAATACTCAGTTAGTACAGAATGAACCAAGTAGTAGCACAACAAGGACAGGTCATGAAGTTTCTTTACCAAAAGATCCAAAAGTGTCCTTTACAAATGCCAAACCTAAAGAGCTGAAAGAATCTTGTGCAAATCTCAATGAAAATAAACCATGCGATGAACCAGTATATGAACAATTCCGGTGTATCGGAATAGAACATCAGTATCAAAGTTTAAAATACAAGTCGACAGGTGATAGTGGCTACGAAGCATGTCAAAAAGAGACAAAGATAACAAAATGATTTGAAACAACGAAAGCCAAAAAGAAGACATCCATTCGTTGCCGTCGATTCTACCAATGGAATATGACTTATTTTGACTTTCTCGACAAACAATCAATATCCTGACTTGACATTCCTGATATTTATGCAATATCTCCTCCACAGATGATGTCTGATAGTTATTTTCAGGCTTGGCAGATATTATTACCATAATCAGTGTTCAAAATATGAGCAAATAATCACTGTGGAGGAGGGATTTTTTAGTATGACTTCAGGCTTTGTAGCCTAAAACAATGCTTAAAAATTACTCCTACACAGTGTTTATTTGCTCTTATTGTGAATACTGATTATTGAAACCCATATGCATCCACCCCATAAACCCCTGCAGTGCATATCTCATGAACCCCTGCACAACCATCCCATAAGAAAACCTGCGGGCGCATCCGTCTCATAAACCCATGCACATCCTTCCCATAAACCCCTGCACATCCATCCCATATAATCCCTTGCACATTCATCTTATAAAAACCCTGCACATTCTACCTAAAACATAGAAATATTTTCTTCAGAACTGACCGCAGCAATAATAGGACAATATATAATTATTAGGAGAAAAGAGATTATTATGATAGAAAATAATATACAACATACCAAAAATACAAAGAATAACGGTACTATTTTCAAGGTATGATGTCATTTAAATGTAGATCAAGTTTCGGACCAGGTGGTATCAATAGTCCAGCACGTATAAAATATTTTTCTAGAAAAGAAAAACATCACAAGTAAGTATACCTGTAATCAAATCCATACACATTAAGATTTCACTAAATCAATATAAAATGGCAGAATATGTTTGTTGGGACCGTCTCAAAAATAAAATCTACAGAGAAGAGAACTGAGTCAATGATCTTGCAATGGATTGCAAGTTCATTGACCTAACACACTTCTGTACAGATTTATTTTTGTTGAATTTTGTCAATTTTAGTTAATTTAACCCTACTAAAGAATACGATTTGGAGCAAAATTTTGAATCCCTAACAACTTTGTTTTGGTTAAGTACAACTTT
The DNA here is from genome assembly GCA_032360805.1 of Neoturris breviconis. NCBI lineage: Eukaryota > Metazoa > Cnidaria > Hydrozoa > Anthoathecata > Pandeidae > Neoturris > Neoturris breviconis. The sequence goes on along the minus strand of JAULBZ010008649.1, from coordinate 1,061 downwards.
GATATTTAGAAAAATACACCATCTAATTCTGGTACCATTTGTCCCTCCCGCTTCACACTTAAATTAAGTTTGTTTACGTCAACCAGTTTTGAATGCACATGGACTAAGGTTTAATAAGATTTTTGGATTTATAGAACAGTACAAGTAGAAAGAGTAGTATCGTTTCAGTGCACAATAAATATAATGTATTTTGAAATACATCAACAATTCTACAGTCTTCTTGAGTCTTTGAACAAAGAGTTTTGTTTTTCGGTCATGCAGTAACAGATATCTTGATATCAGGACATTTAGACTTAGCCTCATTTTTCTAAAAAGTGTATGCCAGGCAGACATGTCTACAGGGCGTCTTTCTACACCATTATCGCAAAACAAAAACTATTGAATGTCCGGCAACAACAATAAGACCTGAAAAAGACTTATGTTTACCTTCCCTTTTCATAATAATAAAAAATTACTTACGGGTGATGAAAAACTTCGTCTAGCCATAATACGTCTAAATTAAAAAGAAAATATATGCATTCATTAAATCAATGTTATCACCTTGTAAAATATAGGAGCCAAGCAAGTTCTTCCTTCTCATTTATAGTTTTTAACAACCAATAATATATTTATAAACAAATAGTCCTTTATAACTGAGAATTTTATTATTATCTAGAGTGCCGTATATTAACACTTTTTGGTAGTAAATCAGGGCAGACAAGACATGAAACTATGTTACCCGAATTCAGTGTTCAGGCATATGACTACTTCAGTCCATTCCTTAAAACACAAATTTTCCCATGGGATGGTGACATGGCTCTTGTAAAGTTCTCTTTTTGTAATTCCTTAAATTTTGGTTAATAAAGTTATATATATACATTAGATATATTTAAGTTGTATCTGTATATGCAATCCATAAGAAACCATCAATCCTTAATCAGGGAAATGAACTGCACAGTACCATACGTGTAGATATTACTTGTGGGTGTGATTTATAGTATCATCATTTATTCCTGTAATTTATTGATGGACCATACACATTTAGTAGAAAGAAGAGAAAGCAGAAGCATTTCTAAGGGACC
>JAULBZ010008648.1:0-10576 GCA_032360805.1 Neoturris breviconis | reverse complement strand
GTTAAGGCTCAGATTAAAACTGCTTGTAGATGGATGGGTATAACAATAAATGTATTTGTAAAAGCAGTTTAACCCTGTTAGGCCTGGGGGAGGGGGGGATCATGCCCCCTCGTATTAAATGAAAGTGATATCATGCTCAAACTTTCTGACTTTTTCTAACATTTAATTTAGAAAAAAATATATTTTGCTCATCTTCTGCATTACGTTAATTTCCAAACAGGAGTGAGCAAAAAAAATTGACGAATTTTTGTTTTAATAAAGGTTTTGTGACGTATGACATACTTTTGGATCGAAATTATACACTGACTGTGTTTCTGCTGTTCATTTTATATAAAAAGTTACTTCTGAGAAGCTATTGTACCAAAAAGGTTGTACTCATGAAAATAAGAAATTCCATACCCCAGATAAGCTATAACGTCATAATTAATAATATGTAGATTATAGTCTGAAGTACCTTTGGGCTGAATTTGAAAGAAAAATATTATGCAGCCGTTCAGATTTTAGGGAGGGGGAGGGGGGTCCCTCAGAGCCCTAAGAAGCCAAGGCCTAATAGGGTTAAGGTTTCTTATAAAAAAAGTGTGTTATACTACAAAACCACAAATTAAACTTACGTCTTTTTAGAGATCCTGGTCTTTTTGGTGGAGGTGGTTTAGATACCGAACCACGATGTTCTGGTTTACTTGGTACTGGTTTAGATTCTGGTTTACTTGGTACTGGTTTAGATTCTGGTTTACTTGGTACTGGTTTCGGTTTAGCAGTAGGAGCAGGAGTTTCACCCTGAAATATATACAAGACATTTGAAAAGATATACAGCAAGAAACTATCAATGGCAAAAACCTGTTCAAAGTCAGCCGTAAAGATGCTAGAACAACGTTGAAAACATTATTCCAGCGTCTTTACATTGCAAACTTTGAATAGGTTTTTGCCTACTGGGTATTAAGTATAGACAACAACATAGGGTTATATCCAGTCTGCAGGTATCTTACGGAAACATGTTTGGCAGTCTTTCACGCCGTGAGAAGTAGACCATCGTATCGTTGTTTCTAGGCTAAATCCAGAACCAGGAAGGACAATCGGGGTTAATTCGGAAATCGGGGAGCTGTAATAAAACTATCTATTTTATAAAGAACAAGTGAATGTAAATAGTTTGTAATAAGTGAATACAAGTCGTTATAAAAATATAGACAATACCTTATTCTGTCTTTTCTTCATTTCAGCTAGTAGAGCTGAGCCACCTACCATAGGAATACCAATCTTAGGGATCATAGGCGTTCTTTTAACCGGTTCTGGTTTAGGTGCTTCGACTGGTGTCTCTTTTGGAACAACTGATTCATCTTTTTTAATTTCATCTTTCACAATCTGTTCCAGAGAGCTTTTAGTTTCTTTGGATTCTTCTTCTTCTACGATTGTGGCCACAGCTGCATCTGGTTCCTCTTGTGGTTTTGGTTGCGGTTTCTCTTGTGGCTTTGTTTGTGGCTTTGCTTGTGGCTTCTGATGTGGTTTTTCCTGTGGCTTTGCATCAACCGTATCATTCGAAGCAGCTAGAAAATAATGACACATTGTTATTATCAGTAATTGAGGTTTTTACGCTCCCTTTAAAAGTAATAATGAAATTAATATTTCTATTACAACACGTCTAAAAATTACCACTAAACCCTTATTCATTGTATGGAGTTTTGCAATAGAGATTACATCAAGTGGTATCACAATAATTACTCAACTTAAATCTAATCATTTGCTACATATAAACTTTTTTGAAAAATCTACTTGTCAACAAAAAGGAATCTCCTGAAATGTTTTATCAGCACGGCTTCCGAATTTCAAAATTGGACTTTTCCTATAATTTATCTAGAAAATCATATTTTGACTTTCGCACAAAGTTTTTCAGCTGGTAGAACTTGTTGGACAAAATTGTTTACAGAAAGTGTCAATGAGCTTGCAATTAATTGGTGGATTTGAGATAAGGATTCAATCAACTGAATGATTGTTGTTATCTCACTACTCTGCTCTACAAATATTATAATAACATACCAGCATCTTTAGCGCCTGATTGATCAACTTTGGAAGAACCTCTATCTTTCCTCTTTAAAAATCCGGGTAAGGAAGGTAGCTGGATACCACTAAACCATAAATAAACATAAACAAACAGATCTTTTCTAACATTCTCACCGTCTTGACTCATTATACATAGACAATCTAAGAAGGTTACTCTGCAGTATCAAATAAGACATAACTCCCAGGTTTGTGTAGCAATAAGCGTTCCCCCCACCCCTCGCTTATTTGATACTGCAAAGTATTGCAACAATTAGATGCGTGGTATAATGATACTTACCTATTTTCTCGTTATAGCACGTCCCCCTCCCTGAAAAGCACCACGTTGGAATTAACGCACCCCCTCTCTCCACCCCTAAGAAGAATTATCTAAGAAGGTACATCGGAATTAAAACTTTATTTCCGTCTTAATGTGCTCTAATAGAAAAAGCAAAAAAAATCAAAATTTTGTACATACCCAGCAGGTTTCTTCTTTTCTTTTTTTGATTCTTGCTATAAGGTAGAGAAAGAAAGAACTGTTAATTCCTATGTTGATAAGTCAAATACTAAGCAGTCCGAAACTCTTCACAATATTTCTAATACTCTGGTATACCGTGGTCATCAAAATAATACCAAAAATAATAATCACTGTGAAGGAGAAACTTTTGAACATAGCCTCAGGCTAAAATCCCTCGTCCACAGTGATTATTCCTTTTATTTCGACCAGTGGTATGCACTTATAAAATTAAACAAAAAGAGGTTGCAACATCAGTGCTTGAAATAAGAGAAAAATCACTGTGGAGGAATGAGTGATGAGCATAATCTCAGGCTAAAAATTCTGAGGTTATGCTAAGAAATCCCTTCTCCACAGTGATTATGCACTATTATTTCAACCACGGAATGTATCCTACAGCAAGTTTGTTAGATAAAGCGGTATAGACCTACTATTCACAAATACATGAAAATGAAGTGTTGGTTGCTTAAATCAGAACTTGTTGCAATACAGTAACTTCATTTTTGTACAGTGTCCATGTATTCGTGAACAAGTCTATCACAGTCAGAAATTATTTTACATGATCGAAACCAGTATAAATATTATCTCACTATTTTAAAATAAAATTTTTTAGGGCTTCATGTTTATTTCAAAATTTGAAATTAGTGGAATTTTGTAAAAATGGACAATGTCGGAATACAGGATGCAAGTCTCTTGACAATCTTATCTCACAAATTTCCCGTTTTTATCTTTGTTTCGAGCCACCTCACTCATCCCTCTACACAGCTGATTACAGACTGTACTTTTCTTCTTTTTGTAGACCTATTGCCCCTTATAAAGACATTTTTTCTGTATGGATTATACTTTACTAAAATTTTTATTACTTTTATAAACACATCAATAATATTTCTATAGATTATTTCTATCAAACCGAACTAAGCAACAAATTGTAGTTCATTAAAACAAACAGTATTTATTCAACATTCTGCATAGTATGTTATATACCTCAGTGGTCAAAATAGTAGGAAATAATCACTGCGGAGGAGGGATTTTTGAGCATAGCTTCAGGCTCAAAGATGACTCCTCTGCATTAATAATTTTTGTTCTTTATTTCGACCACTATACCTTTTTCTCTTTTTCAGGTTTCCTTGTTTCTATTTTAGGTTTCACTTTCTCTGAAACTGCTCTTTGGGGTGATTTTGATGAATCTGCATTGACACTGTTATTGCTAGCTGGCCTGTAGAGATAATGATGATTAAAATCAATATTCCAGTACTTACATGTGAGAAATAATCATTGTGGAACAATACTGAAGTGATTGTTTGCTTCTATGGTGGATTTCCACTGGGTAAATTTAGTGCGGAAGTCAAAAGAAGACATGTCATTGGTATAAATTGACACATTGTTTACCAATGGATGTCTTCCTTTGACTTTTGCACAAAATATTTCACCTAATGGAAATCAACATTTGTTTTGAGTGCTGATTAGCGATTTCGAGCAATTATATATTCAATTTATACCAATGGCATTCTCATCATATTATGATGAGAAGAACAATTAAATCTGATGAGAAACACCATGAGAAACACCATGAATAATGGCATATTATAATATGATCATAGCATAAAATATGTAGGGAGGTACGATGGTCATAATAAGAGCAAATAATCACTGTGAAGGAGTGCTCAAAAATCCCTCATCCACAGTGATCATTTGCTCTTATTTCAAACATTGAAGTAGAATACACTAAAGAATGGACACAAAATATTATCATTCACATACATAAGTGAAACAGGTCTTTGTTTTGGTGATGGCTTTGGCGATGCTTTCGGCGATGTTTTTTTTGTTTGTTCTTCCAAATATTGCTCATTGCTTTCCACATTCATGTGAGCAAGATTAGATACTTTTGTAGGTGCCCGTCTACCTTGCATTGGTTTAACACGATCTTTTGCTATTTTAATTTGGGAAGCATTTGTACTTACTATATCGAATGCTAAAATATAAAAATGTATTTTGCTAATAAAAATGAATTTAAGGATAGAGTCCAATCTATAAATCATATAAACTCAAGTTCAGTATTTTAAAAATATCTCGAAAACTATACATTCTTTACCTACAAAAGCATACAATTTCTGACGCATATGGAAATGCTCTATACACAACTAGCATAATTTGCTGTTTAATCTAACTTGATTCAAAGTTATTTAACTCGGAAATTTTAATGAAAATAAAATTTCCGTGTTACAGTATCTCAAAAAAAATTCAATACTTCTTTTAAAAGTTTTTTTTCTTCACAATATTTGATAATTATGAAGAACATGAAGTTTGCAATCAAATTATTAAAATTGTTGAAAATGCTGGAGAAAGATTATGATTTGGAATCACAAATAGATTTTTGAAAATCCGGTTCAAAAAATTGTTGAGCCAATTCTGGATCGAGCATGATTTTTTAAAACCCAGTTCCAACATTGTTTTTTGGGCCAATTATGGACTTACAAACTTAACTTCTTTTGTTTTGGCCGAAAGTTTGCATCTGAGTTAGATTGAGGATGCAGATTTCGAATCCAAGGGTGTTCAAAGTTCAAATTTGATCCCAAAACATTAAAATCCTTTGTTGTTTTAGCTGAAGATGAACAATCTGACTAAAATAAGAGCAAATAATCACTACAGAGGATGGCTTTTTGAGCATAGCTTCAGGCTTTATAACACACCTCTACAGTGATTATTTGCTCTTCAACCACTGACATTCCTCTCAGTTTTATTTATATTTTATTTTACCTCCAGTGCTGGGTAAATGTTCTCGAGCTTGTGGGGCGTCTACTTCATCAGTGCTACCAGATCTTCCCTTACTACTAACACTATGACGTTTCTCTGTTTTCTCTGGTTCTATAACAATATCAACTTCTTCCATTTTCTCCATCTCTCTGTAAAAAGTTGGTCGACGTTTGATTGAAGCTTTCTTTTTATTTCTTTTTTTATCTGCATCAGATCGAGCAAGTGTACTTAAACGATTTCGTGCTTTATTTGCTGTCTAAAGAATAAAAAAGAACACTTACAATGCAGTGTTAGAAATAAGAATGTGTAGAGGAGTGATTCTTTAGCATAATTCCTCAGTAATTTTCCAACAGGTGGTAAATTTATTCCGAAAAACTCTGGATTCCTTGCAAGCATATCTTATTACTTTTTAGAAATAAATGTGCATAGTTCTTGTGCAGAAGATTTACCATTATTTGAAATAATATACTACTTACTAATGAAGAATCATCATCATCACTATCTGATAAAATTATTGCTGATAAACGACTACCACTGGTAAACTCCCATGGCATATCAAATTCCTCATCTTTAGAGATTTCACCAAGCAATTTTTTTACAGGCGATGATATTGTAACGGTCGGTGATGCTGGAGTTTTTGGTACTTCTCCAACTTTTTCTCCAGGCTTCTCTTCAGACTTTACTTCAGGCATTTCCTCAGATTTCTCGTCAGACTTCTCAGGAACCTCCTCTTCTGTTTTTGTTTCAGCTTCTTTGCTTTTCTCTTCATCCTCGTCTTTATCCTTTTCGGTACCATCAACTGTTTCATCAACTTTTGTGTCTTCAACAGTTTGTTGTTTTGGTTCTTCTGCTAACTTCTCTGTTTTGATTAGATCCACTGGAGGTGTTTCAACAGGTTGATCAGGAAAAGACGACTAACATTTAAGATTTGAAAGCGTACAAACTAAATTCTATTTAAGGCAGCCTTTACATGGATCCATAAATGAGTTTCACCCTAAACGATCTTACAATTGACTGGTTTCTTCATACTAAAGAAACTTACTCGTACCGAATTAAAAAAAAACAATAAAAAAATGTAGGATCGTTTAGGGTAAAATTCGAATTTGAGATCACAACATCTTCGAATACATAAGTTCACCAACAAAAACTTGTTCAAAGTCCGCAGGAAAGACAAAAGAACAAATTGAAAATGCTGTTCTAGTGTCTCTACTGTAAAATTTGAACAAATTTTTGCCCACTGGAAAATAATAATAAGAGATTTAAAAAAAATAAAACTGAAAACAGAATGGAACAAAGTTTTACATGTTTTAACAAAGATAATTATCAAGTGATGATACAAAAATTGAATTTATTTATAAATGGCGCAGGGAACAGAGCTATGTGGAAATATGTATAAAGTAGTTTTATGCCTTTCATATAGATGTTCTAGCTAATGCTATGAACACAACACAGATCAGAATCAATAGGTTTTTTAATGTTTTAAATTTTTAAGTTATAAATTATATTGAATACAAAAAATAATCGGGCCAATGTTATTGTTGGACTAGTGCTAAATTTCATTCCAAAACCTTTCATTGTTAACGTAACTGAAAATAATATTTTTATAAAATGCAAGTTTTTTGTCGCTTGTTTCAGAAGAGAATTTCTATTGTTTACTATAGGTCATAAGCTTAGGATCGGATTAATTTAAGTGAGCAATATTGCCAAGTAACAAATAATTAATAATAAAACCTTACCAGTTTATCTATACTTTGTTGTAAGGCATCTATAAGCACTTTCTTTAAATGTTCACGAACCGAATTGGCAGTAGATAAGTTAGATTCACTAAATTTGAATACATATTGTTACATAGTGATCAAAATAAAAGTTAATTATAATAATTACTGTGGAGGAGACTTTAAGAATAGCTTCAAGCTTTGTAGCCTGAAGTTATGCTCAGAAATCACTCACCCACAGTACTCCTACTTTAACTGCTGACACACATAGTAATAACTATAAAATATTAATTTTAAATAATGAACTGATTAAGGAACTGTCCAAAAATAAATTTACAGAGAAGCTTGTAATGGACGAAAAACCAATCCATTACAAGCTTGTCAATATAACACACTTGTGTGAAGTTTCTTTAAATCTACAGTGGAGAGTATGAGCCAATGATCTTGCAATGGATTGGTTTCTTCGTATTAAAGAAACCATTCCATTGCAAGCTCATTGACATAACACCCTTTTGTACTGTTTGTTTTTGACATAAAACTTTTAAATGGTCCCTTAAGGTGGACTTACACTACCTAAAAGAGGACATTCCATTGGTAGAAATTGACATCACACGGCATAATGGTGTCAATATCTACCAATAGAATGTCTTATTTTGGCTTTCGCGCAAAGTTTTCGCCTAGTGTAACCTTTAGATAAAATCATTATACCGTAAAGAAGTTACGATTGCTATTGGAGGAACAGAACATTAGAAGAGCATTAGTCACATGGCAATAACAATGGGCAGATATTTTGGGGTTAGTGGGATATGGATGGTGTGTGATACTGTGTATATATGGTTCATACTTTACCTAGATGTTAGTATTTAAGAACAAATTATTCAAAAGACGTAAAACAAAAATGTAATTTACCATAGTTTGTATAAGACATCTGCTTTTCCCAAATCAACAAATGAGTTGTGTATTGTAGTTTTATCAATTAAACCTTCCTTTACAAGTTCTTGTTTGATCGAATGAAGTTGTTCCTATAAAATTAGCAAGAACAGTAGAAGTTATCTGAAGTTTAAAACTGAATCAACACAGAATATAGTCAATAAATTCGCTATTGATTAGCCTATGTTCCATACCTTCAGTTTTTGAAAATCCACTAACTTTCAAATGAATACCAGCAAAAACGAAGTAGCTGATTGGGTTATTTTTTCATTTGTTATTGCAGACCGAGAGAAGAAGTGAGTCTCATACTGAATCTAACAAATGTGCATAGACTGAGCAAACAAACGAAGCTCTATATAATATAGACTAGGCATTGATTGCCTTCCACATTACAAACTACCAGTTTTCAGAATTCAATTTGAAATTTATTGACTGGTTTTCAACGATTCTTAATTCAAGGTAATCCTTATTGTGCACTGGCTGCAATAAAAACAAATAAGCACTGTAGAAGGGTGATATTTTAAAAGTCTGAAGCTATGCTCAAATGCATCCTCCACAGTGCCAGTGGGTGTATGATATCGGATTCAAGTTGTAAAGAAAAAAAACAAAACAAAAACAATATACAGCTCTTCTGATTGCTTTTACATCAAATAATAATAACATCATTACTGATAGCACTTTTTCTCCCAAGCTGTTTTAAAAATCTTTCTCGAATTATTATTCTAAAACAATCACTGTGGAGGAGAGATTTTAGAGCATTGCTTCAGGCTTTCTAGGGGAAGCAATGCTCAAAAATCGCTCTATCACAGTGATTATTTACTCTTATTTCGAACACTGTAATGTATTGCTATTTCCATATTGATATTTTTGTTCAGGTCATAATACATACTTCTTTATCAAATGCATTAGGACATGTTTTTCGAGCCGCATCCAGCATATTGTCAACGTTAACCTAAATAATAAAGAAAAGAGTAGAGCGATTATCTGCTATTAGCATGAAGCTATTCAAATATCACTCATCTCCAAAGACTTATACTAATTTTGATCAATGATACCAGGTTCACATGGATGCTAGTCCAGAAAAAAACCACTACACTACGTCAATGACAAAGAGAGCAACATTATTTCAAAAGAGAAAATGTGGATAACTTCAATACATCAAGTGTGATGCTGTTCTGAAGTTATTCATACTCAAACATTCCATAGCTCTTAGCATTACACTGCCATACAAGAAACTATCAAAATAAGAGCAAATAATCGCTGTGGAGGGGGGATTTTTGAGTATTGCTTCAGGCTTTCTAGCCTCAAGCAACGCACATAAAATCACTCCTCTGCAGTGATTATTTGCCCTTATATCCGTGCATCGCTACAATACAAGAACCTATTGCAGTGTTTGGAATTAAAGCAAATAATCACTTAGGCGAGACTATTGAGAATAGCTTCAGTTTCAAGCACTATAATGACATTACTAACCTTCAATACACTTTCAACAGCATTAGAAACTTCATCTGCAACTGCATTAAATTTCTCGTCTAATAATTTTTTAGATGATACAGGGTCAGAAAAGATCTCCAGTAAGACCTAAACAGTACAGTATAATATTATAAGAAAATTCATGATTTCTGAACACAATAATTATTGAAAATGAGTGTTACTTAACGGAATAAAATTAAATTAAACTTGAGGTTAAATTTAAAGGGATCCTCAGTTGTCAACACTTGACGATTTTATGTACTCCACATATACCATTATTTTTCAACTTATTCCTCATTACTAATAGCCTCAAAAATGTGGCCAGGTTATAGTACAATGAGCAAAGAGATATTTCCACATAAAGTAGTTGACAGAAAAAACACGGGCATATAAGAAACAGAGTGGAGTTATTCGTAAATAAACGCATTTTAAATCAGAGAGATATTTTACACTAAATACGAAACAATACACAAAATATTCAACCTGTCTAAATTTATCAGTTTCTTTTATTAAATTTTTTGCAATTTTCAATTCCATTCGTATTTCCTCATTCGTTGAATTTTTATGTACGGATACAAGGTCTTGCAATTCTACAACCAAATTGTCCGTAGATTGTGTCTAGAAGAGATAAATTGGGTGCTTAATAGTTGAATAATAATATTAATTCAGTGAAGAAGGGTGCTACGCAAAGAAATCTACAATAAATTGGTTTCCACATTATTTACGCTTGTTTTATATAAAGGAATCTTGAGTTGTATATCTCGCCATAATTAGTAATCTGTTTCGTTGTTTTTATTTTTGTAAGCAGAAATTATTGTCAGCAACTTTGTAGAAGAAACCAATTAATTCCATGGTCAATGACACCCTCCTCCCTGCACATGTTAATTCTTTGGAAGTGCTGATAAGACATACTTACGTAGTTATCTATAGAAGTAATGAGTAGTCCCTGGTGTACTTTATATGCTTGATCTGGTTTCGATTCGTGTAATGATTGATTACGAATTAACGAAAGTTCCATCTAAAAACGAAATCAAATAATAGTAATTAATACACAGTTAGTAAACAAAAAAGTCTATGTATTAGGGCTTGAAATAACAGCGGTCATCACTGTAGAGGAGAGATTTTTCAGAATATTTTCAGCCAAGTTGGCTGAAAATAT
>JAULBZ010008647.1:0-10576 GCA_032360805.1 Neoturris breviconis | reverse complement strand
TAAATATTCACGTAGCAACTTAAAAACGTCATTGTTACACCTTAACTAGGAATTCTCTTTTTCTAAGTACAAAATATGTGGTAATCCAGAACTCGAATTAAAAGTAATCACTATGGAGGAGTGCTTTTAAACATAGCTGTAGGCTACAAAGTCTGAAGTTTTACTCAAAATCCCTTATGCACAAAAGACCTCCTGAACAACTGCAGTGTTGGTGTGAGACCAACAGCACTAGACTAGGGAATATTCTATTATAGTTGCATTGTATCTATCTTTTTTAAAAAAGACATGACGTTCTGATTAATTAGAGACCAACAGTACTAGATTTGAGTATATTCTATTACAGTTGCGTTTTTAAAAAACATTCAGTCCTAAGGCCCGAAATAATGTTCGCACTGGGATAGATCTTAGCTATTAGTTAGGGTATGTGAAAGCATGATCTTGCACGTCCCATAAAATAGTGTGGTTTCTAATTGCATTATATTACAATTAAAAACAAGGTAATCCCAATCACCAAAAAACCGCAAATATTACACGACGTTCTATTTCACGTATATGGTGGATGATATTGATTTATTGATTTATTTCACGCATATGGTGAATATCGCAAAAACCTGTTCAAAGTCAGCAAAATAAAGTTAGAACAACGTTCACAGAACGTTCACTCTTTGACATCCCTGCCACGAAAACGATGTCAGTATTTTTTAACTTTCCATTTCACACACTTGTTTAGTCATCACAATATATGTATGCTATTTGCAAACAAAAACATCCTAAAGAATTAGATCTTCTATAAGAAGTATCGAACGGAAGTAAACCCAGTCAGCAAAAACAAGGTGTTAATGGATACAATTTTGTAGCTATCCTGAATGACATTTTTGTAAAACGAACATGAAGTAACAGAAACATAAGTCGATAGTTCTAAGTTTAAAATAAAACGACTATAAAAGAGGGTGTTAAGCCAATGGTCTTTATAATTCATTGGCTTTTACATCAAATTTCAATACTCTCCTCCCTCACACCAAATTTATTTCTACAATTATCAATAATAACGTCTCTTCACAAAACGTAATTAAAGTTCACTAAATATTGGCGCAATATCGAGCACATTTTTATTACAGTGGCGTAATATCGAACTGTGAATACCGCCTACAAAATATAAGTAAATAATTTATTGTTTCTGTGTTACACGTTGTCGCATCGTATGATCTTCCTCTTGCACCAGAGGAAATGATTTAAAGAATGTAAAATATACCAAACCACATAAACCAATACTTTTAATGTAACTTTTCAGACGTAAACTATTAACATTCAATAATAATTGTTTTCGGTACCCCCTGGACAGACGTTACTATGACAGTATTTTATAGAATGGTTACATATGGTTATTGTAATAAATAAATGAGATAAAGATAATGGTAATCATATTTTCATTGATGGATTGCAAAATAGTTATTACCGAGCCGGCAAAAACCTGTTTAAAGTCAGTAAAACAATGTTAGAACAACGTTCTTTGACTGTTTGCTGTTCCTCCGCAGGGGAATGCCAACCTGAATTCAGAGGCCTGCATTCATTTGTTCTTTTCTCGTATATTTACTGGAGTAATGACAGTAAGATTTATGATAATATAACCCCCTGAAATTATTGAGTAAAGTTCGATAATCAGGAGGTCATATTTATCACAAAAGAGTCAATAGTCTACCCAGAATATTTATGCTGTATCTCAGTGGGCAAAATCTTGTTCAAAGTTTGCAGTAATGATGCTAGAACAACCCGCCGATGACGTTGTTCTAGCGTCTTTATTGCAGACTTTGAACACGTTTTTGCTCATTAAGATGTTGCCTTTACAACAGCGGACTTTGAACAAATTTTAGCCTACTGGGACATGACGTAAAAATCAGAATAAAATCAGCGCAAAAATATTATCGGAAATCCTTTACACGAAACTACTTGCGTGGTAGGATGGCACTAGTAGGTTGTTTTTGTCGATATCATTTTTTCACCACCCATATGGGCATACTGCGATCACGTGATGTGTTTAAAGGTACATAATCACCTTTTTGGGTCAAATTTTCAATTTCTATATCAAATGGATAGATAACACACTGAACATAATTAGAAAATTTCAGAGTCTAAAAGTGTCAAGAAGTGGCAAAACAAGCAATTCATTTCTCTGAAAACAGAAAATGTTTGGCCAAACAAGATGGCAGCCACACAGTGAGCATAGAAAATACATAATTTCCTACGACTGTAATCAATTATATCTCCACTAATATTTATTCTTATGGAGTCAAATCTTCAGAATTATGTTAGTAGCAATATGAACTTTCATCTAGACTACACAAAGAAAAATTTGAAAAAAACATCTGAGGGTGATTTTGTACCTTTAATCTATGTTCTAAATTTTTAATCTAACTGTCGATTAACCATGATTAACATTCCTGGGTATTGCTTATGCCATCTTAGTTTAACCAGAATAGAAACAAATTCTGAAAATTGAAACTGTGTTTAACATTACGCAAAACAAATTTTAAGAAAACAAAAATGTAACCTGTGATGCCACTAAGTCTTTTTACATCTTCCTTCAAGATAGCCCGAAGTGGAGACTGCCACCACATTTATTCATGTACGTCATTTTTTAATGTTTACTAACAGTATACGTCAGTAGAAAAGACTATCACATCAGAGCTTATGTTAGAAGTTATGTTATATGGTCAACCTTTATTCAATTAGTTTGATCGTGTTTGATCACATCAAAATAGCTTATGCATTAGATACTCCTAGTTACTGTACTAACTAAAACCGCCGCGTTTGTTTTTTTGACGTAGCGAATTTTTAAACAGGTAGCTACACTTTACAATCGGCATATTAAAATAGACACCTCGTGAATTTTATTTTTTAAGATTGTATTCTAGAATTATGCCTTTGACGACAAGCCTGCATATAACTGTCGGACATCACCTGTGGAGGAGTGTTTTTTTAGTATAGTGTTCAGCTGTCAAGCTGGACACTATACTAAAAAGAACTTCTCCATAGGTGATATCCGACAGTTATATTCAGGCGTGAACGAGCCAAATTTCTTCGGATAACTCGAACATTTTCCAGGGACAAGGGTTTAAAATTGAAAATGAGACCTTAACACCATTAAGGCAGGCTGATATTAGAGACTTTTTTACTTAATGAGTACTTCGATTACGTCGAACATTCGTTAATATGAACTGCTTTCCTCGGTCCCTTGGAGTTTCGAGTTACCGGGAGGCTGTATACATAACATGGTCAAACAACATTGAGTATACTGTATACATAACATGGTCAAACAACATCGAAACAGTGTGGCCACCGAGGAAGGGAAAAATTCTTAACAATAACCATAATAACAACAACAAAATCCACACCAAAAGTATAAGCACTTACTGTCATTATTTCATCATATCAGTAAATCTCTCTGCTAAATAAAACTGTCAAGAAAACTGAGATACCCTTTCACATACCTTCCTACCAGTCGAAAATTTTAAAATCTCATGAATATGAATAATCTAAATTTATTATTGTCTATGGAATAGAAATTAAAATAGCAACGTCAAAATAAAATTATCATGATTAAAACGTTAACAGTATGGTCAAGAGACGCCGAAACAACAATCAGTACGTTGTTCCAACAAAGCCTCGACATCGTTTGACCACGGTGCGTACCAGCACAAGTAACCTATAGTTTTAAAAAACCGCATACTTCAACCACGCAAGAATGAGAAATAGTTTACTGTCTTGTTTATGGTATGAAAAATATTTTTATATTAGCTTTATCCGTGATTAACATATTTCTGACAAAAAATGATATTTAAAATAGCGAGAATATATAATAGTATTTTGTGAAAAATAGAGAGAGATCTCTGGAGATGTACTTTGTTGAATTGCCATAATTATTAAATCCATTACGTAATTGGAACGTTAAAAGCATATACCCACTGAGCTTGTTCAAAGTCTGCAGTAAAGACGTTGTTCTAGCGTCTTTACTGCAGACTTTGAACAAGTAAAGACTAATATATATAAAATTATTTTCCCAAGAAACCTTTTAATTTGTATAAAAGCATTGTCATTGTCAAACCTGAAAATAACAGTCAATGTAAAGGAGAGATATATGAGCTTTTCCTCCTCCACAGTAATTATCTGATGAACTGACAAACTAAACCCACCACTGTAACTCAGTGGTCGAAATAAGAGTAAATAATCACCAGTGTAGAGGAGAGACTTTTAAGCGTAGCTTCTGTCTTTGCAACCTGAAGCTATGCTCAAAAAATCTCATCCACAGTGATTATTTATTACCATTTAACAAGATATCTTGTACACCTTGTCATGCCGTCAAAAAAAAACGTCGACAACTTTGATGAGACGTTATCTTGATTGATCATTATATGCCTGTGGCACATGTATCTGATATTTTGACACTGATTCTGAAATATTTTATTGAGCACTTACTAAGCTGCTATTGCATATGTACAAGAAAAACTAATCCAGTCAAATCTTCGTAGATTTATTCAAGGGTGCAAGTCAACTTGAATACTAAGTCAACGATCTTATAATAGCACATAAACAACACTTTAAATTACCACCAAAAATTTGGTTGCTAAGGGAAAATTATCCCTAGTTACTAATTTTTTTTATTTTGAAATTGATCCTAGATAAATTATAGGAAAAGTCTCAAAATTTCAAGCCGTAATAGCCATTCGTACGGAAGTTATGAATAAAAATATGGTGTGTGCCCCCCCCCCCCCACCCCATCCTGAATAGGGTAAACAGAATTAAGAGAAATATAGCTAATAGCACCACAGCAGGTACAAGACGTCGATACATTTTGAAGTAGCTTCAAAGTTTATCTGATACCTTCTGACCACTTGGAGGCTTTTTCGCAGGCTAATTAATATAATTAAAAGAAATATACCATTGGGCAAAAACTTGTTCAAATGAAGACACTAAAATGACGTCAAAGACGTTGTTCTAGCATCTTTACTGCGGACTTTGAATTTTTTTTTGCCCATTGGGAAAGCTATATACCTTTGCGTCTTTATAGTTTGGTGATGCGCCAAGGTCTAATAAATTCTAAATATGAAAGAAAGTAATAGTTAGGATTCATATACAAAACATCGTCACGAAACAACACCAAAACAACGTCAATATCAATTCAACGCTGACGTTATTTGACCCAGCAAACTTTCGTCCTTAAAATAAAATAAGAAAATAATAGACGTTGAAAACGAGGAAATAATTTTAATTTGTTTATGTTTATCAACCAACCACAGTAGACAAAAACTTTTTTAACAAGCACCCCAACTGCGATAGCATCTTGTTAAAAGAAACATGTTACGACGAAGATAATCCATTTGTGGTGAGCACATAATTTGACACGGAGAACAATGAAAACGAAGCGTTCGTTGCTCAAAGTAGAACTTGTTACAATGCAATAACTTCCTTTATGTGCAGTGACTTAAGTTAATTGCATTGCAACAAGTTCTACTTTGAGAAACGAACGCCTCGTTCTTGTTGTTTTACGAAAAGATTAATCTTCTTGATGGTCAGTACTTATTCAAGGGAAATACGGTAATTTGACAATTCCCGTGTAAAGCAAATATCATATGCGAAGGAGGGTACTGTATTAACAAACTTGCGATTTGCTGACCTCTTCATTACAAAGAAGTTAATACATTACAAGTTCGTTGACTCACTTTCCCAGCACGAGTTTCTTTCCTCAATAACGAAAAAGCAATATCAGATATATTTTTAGTTTCCTAATTTGCTTTCATGTTTATTAGTTCTTCAAACAAATAAATACATAAAAAGTCATGAATATTTCAGTAGAAGCATCATATAGATCATCATATAGATTGTTTTTATAAATAAGGTGATAACATCAAGAGAAAAATCTATGGATTAGTAATTCTTAAAAATAATTCCATATCGCGTAACATTAGAAACAGCAGAAAATCAGATACAGCATTATGTTAATAGCAGGCTGATTGATATGCAACAGTAAGAGGATCGGATTTAGCATTGTGTTAATAACAGGCTAATTCATGTACACAAGAAGCAGGAATTAGAAACATTGTTAATAGTAGGCTGATACAAGTAACATCATCATCATCATCATCATAAACATCTTTTCGTAAATAAATTTAAATTTAAATTTACATAGAATACTACGAACTATCTGCGTGGCGTCTCTTGTGTTTAATTGAACAATCGTAAACATCGCTCAAACACACATAATTATCAAAATGAAGAAAACAAAGCATACACATATATGTACTTTTAATTGTCAAGGTCTTCTCGATGAAAACAAGGAAAGACGGATGATTTTAAATCGTATAGAATAACAGCGTTGCTTCTACAAGAAACACATGTGAAAAATCACGGAGTACAAATACTAACATTGACAACTGGTGAATAATCCTATTTATAAGTAAGAGGATCAGATATAACTGTATGTTAATAGCAGGCTGATGGTTGTACACAAGTAAGAGAGGAAATCAGATATAATATTATGGTTGATTGATGTACACATACAAGAAAAGAGATGGTGTACACAAGTAACAGGGAAATCTACATCAGTATGTTAATAACACGCTAATTGATGCGCACAAGTAATGAAAATCAAATACAATACTATAATAATAGTAGACTGAGTGAGTTCATAAGCAAGTAAGAGGAATCGAATTATGTTAATAGCAAGCTGCTTGATGTACACAAGGGATATTAGACACAACACTATGCTATTAACAAGGTGCTTGGTGTACATAAACAAGAGAAATCAAGTACAACACTATGCTAATATCAGGCTTATTGACAAAGTAAATCTGTATTTGGAGTGCTTGGAACAAATGTTTATATGGAGTCCATACGGGTAAATTTATAAATAGTTCAAAATATTCAAAGATCTAAGAAATAAGCCAACCAAGACTGTAAAACAATACAAAAACCATTCTCCAACCCAGCCGGCAAAAACCTGTTCAAAGTCAGCATAATAACGTTAGAACAACGTTCACAGAATGTTGTTCTAACGTTATTTTACTGACTTTGAACAGGTTTTTGCCGGCTGCGAAAGGTTTCAGAAACACAAAGTTTCATTAAAGCTACGTTTACACGCTACGATTAATCAAGTCGATTTTGGCTACCAACTTGAAAAAATCGGATACAACTCGGAAAAATCTATATATAGTCTTTCTATTAATCGTAGGGTGCAAACTTAGCTTAAAACATGCTACATAGTGCAACCTGGTATTATTTTAACGTCATTTCAACTATGCAGGCATACGACGTCGGATCAACGATGCATTACACATTGGGCAAAAACTTGTTCAAAGACAGCATTAAAGACGCTAGAACAACGTTGTTCTAGCGTCTTTACTGCTGACTTTGAACAAGTCTTTGCCCACTGGTGTCCGTTATAACATCCTTTTATAAGCTATTGAAATATGTTTATCTTTTCTTAATACATACTTCACAATCCATTACTAACTTAAACTGACATACACCATGAAATATTACAAGCCTGAATATCACTGCCAGACACTCCTTTATAGGGGTTGTCCCGTAGTTATATTCAGGCTTTAAACTGTCGGTCATCAAAGTGGAGGAGTGCTTTTTCAGAATATTTTCAAGTAATTTGGTTGAAAATATTCGGAAAAAGCACGCCCCCAAGGAAGTTTCCTACTCCACCGCAGTGATGATAGTCAGTTATATTAATCCCTGAATATGATCCCTGACATCAGCGTAAATTGTCATTTATGGCGATACACAGTCCCTACACAGAATTCTGAGGAGGAACAATGCACGGCTGTCATTTCACTTCTGGGATGGTTGGTGAAAGTAACTGCAAAGGAGTATGTTATGCCATTGAGCTTAGAATTGATTGGTCTTCTTACAATCCCAGTGAGCAAAAAGTAACAAGTTTGTGCTTACTAGGATCAATAGCAAAAATCGTTGACTACAGTACTCCAAGAACTTGATTTCTAAAGCAGTAATATTATTCTTCAAAAAAGAAAATAAAACCTCGACGCTATTTATATATGAAGAATAAACGATAACACTGAGTCAACACGATTTGCGAAAATAGCTAATATAAGTTCTCCTCCTCTTCTTTTCAACCATACAAATAAAAGAATAAACGAGAAAAACAAATAAATATAGTCATAGAAAGAAATCTTATTTTCCCAGACATCCCAGCGGGGAAAAAAAACTTGTTCAAAGTCTACAGTAAAGACGCTAGAACAGCGTTTTCAACGTTGTTCTAGCGTCTTTACTGCTGACTTTGAACAAACAAGTTTTTTTCCACTGAAATATTTTGCCATAAGAAGTTCAAAACTAGCTATAACTTTAAAGGTTGATTTACACTGAGCGAAATATTTGCTGCGATAGTCAAAAGAAGACATTCCATTGGTAGAAATCGACGTCACGATCATGTCACGATCATGTCACGATAGTGTAAATTAACCTTAAACTTGCTTAAGCATCGAAAAAAGTAGGGTCCCAGCCGGCAAAAACCTGTTCAAAGTCAGAAAAATAACGTTAGAACGTTCAAAGAACGTTGTTCTAACGTTATTTTACTGACTTTAAACAGGTTTTTGCCGGCTGGGGTAATATCAAAACGTTTGTCCGCGATGTGCTTATTGCAGTGTTTGAAATAAGAACAAAGAATCACTGTGGAGGAGGGATTTTTGAGCATTGCTTCTGGCTCTCCTCCACCGTGACTATTTGTCCCTATTTCAAACACCACGTTTAGGCGATTATTTTGACAATGGTTTAGCTTCCACTGCATTAGAATGAGGGCAAAAACGTGTTCAAAGTCCGCAGTAAAGATGCTAGAATAAAATCGTTCAACGCGGTTCTAGCGTCTTTACAGCGGACTTTGAACAGGTTTTTGTCCATTGGGTATTATTATAAGCTTACACGACGATGTTTCTTAGCACCCCAACTCTCAAACGGATTCAGACATTTATTATAAGTCCAGAAATTCGTTGTATCCTTGAATTTCTTTTCTTCTTCTTCTGACGTTACAGCAAACCACATGTTGTATGTATAAAAACACACATAGTTTTGGCAAACAGTAACGAAAATAACCTACAACTTACCTTGGTAATTAAACTCGGACAATTACATACCAGAATAGATAAAGATGCGATGCGATATTTTCTGTACAGTTAAAACCCTTATCCCCCTTTTCTATTCGTTCGATCTAAAGCACGATGTCGATAAAATTAACGGTGAATTAACTAATAAAACCGTAATGAACAACAGTCGTTACATAACAAGAATAATCACAATAACACACCGATTACTTCCTTTATGACTTTGAGAAATCTATAACACGACAATAATTGCGACTAATTTTAAATGTAATTGCATAATTAAATTCCCTATGGAATCTTTTGCATACATTTTATAACTGACTTAAAATTATTTGTTCTTTATACTACTGACGTCACCGTTATTAAGCAAAAATAACTTTCGGATTGTTACTGTGGCTCCCCGCCTTTATTTTTGATGATTCAAAATAACCGAATGCTGACGGAAACTTTTGCTGGCAATAAATGGTACATTATAAAGCTTTGTGTCATTGTCAATATGGATACAAAATATGACTAATAGCCTGTTGCGTTTTCATGATACATAGCTATAAGATAAAATGATTGACACAAAGTGACAAAAACGGTTTTTTATTTATAAAAGAAGGATATCCCATAATGGTCTATAATTTGTCAAAGTCGGCAGTAAGACGTCATTGCAGACTTTGAACAAGTTCTGTTCTTGTTTTGCTAATAGTTCCAGATATTTTATTAAAAGTTTTGATCCTGTATAAAAATAACTTCTGTGGGGAAGAGTATTGAGACAAGAAACTTGTAATTGATGGGGATTATTTTGTTTACACCTTTGCCCAAAAATAAGATAAAATAATTACTGCAGAGGAGGGATTTTTGAGCACAACTTCGGCATACAAAGTTCAAAATTGTGCGGAAAAATCACTCCTCTACAGAGTTTTTTATTTGGGTACTGAAAATTCATTTGCTTGTCTCTGAACAGATGCTTAGCCTCCAGTAAAATAAGTAGCTATATTATTCCAAGACTTAAAAAATGTCCGCTCATCACTGTGGAGAAGAGATTCTTCAGAATATTTTCAGCCAATCCCCACCAGCACGTGCCGTTTTATCAACGCAAAAAAAAAATGCTTTGACGTTCTGACTTCAAAAGAACGTCTTTTTTATGTTAAAAATCTTCACGTGCCTATTAGCATACCACTTCCAGATATAAATGGCACTAATACGACTAATTATCACTGTGGAGGAGTGATTGTGCAGATGTTCAATAAATCTCTTCTCCATAGTGATTATCTCCAACACACCTTTTTTTTCCAGCACACTTTCCGATTAAGAGATCATTGGCAGTTATTTTTAAACATGAATTTTCAATATAACTTCGCATGTAATCATTACCCAACAGGCAAAAACCATTTCAAAGTCAGCAAAATAACGTTAGAACAACGTTCTTTGAACGTTGTTCTAACGTTATTTTTCTAACTTTGAACAGGTTT
>JAULBZ010008646.1:0-10577 GCA_032360805.1 Neoturris breviconis | reverse complement strand
CTTTTCGTTCTATGACAACAAACTGATTAAAATGGGTGACATTTAAATCGACCACCGGGAGAGTGCTCCTTTAAGGATCATTTCAGCCAATTTGAGTAATAATATGTTGAAAAAACTCTCCTCCAGAGTGAAACCAGAAGTTACTTTAACTCCTGAAAATCACTCATCTACATCTACAGTTATCATTTGCTTCAATTTCAATCATGTATGTATGTATATCAAATTTAAAAAAGCTGGAGTGTTTGTATAATACGATTGTATTATCAAAATGATTGTACTAAATACAAAACTCACTGAATAACTACATTAACAAACTGTTTTGAAATTTCATGTAATAAATAGATGATAAACCATTCATCGTTTA
Organism: Neoturris breviconis; assembly: GCA_032360805.1. Lineage (NCBI taxonomy): Eukaryota > Metazoa > Cnidaria > Hydrozoa > Anthoathecata > Pandeidae > Neoturris > Neoturris breviconis. Next base: position 10,213 of record JAULBZ010008646.1, on the reverse strand, counting down.
TGTTTTCACCAACGTCAGTGTAACCAGTCAAACAAGATAAATCTGAAATAAGAAAATCAAGTCTCAAATAACTGTATGACATAAACTGTGGAGGACTGTTAGCAAAGCTGCAAACTCTGCTCAAAACAATCCTCCACAGCTATTTTTATGAAAGGGAGCTTGAAAATACAATCTAAACAATACCATTTGTGAATTAAAGTTTAAAATTAAAAAAGCAGCGACTGCATTCCTTAAAAAAAAACGTTATCGTAATAAAGTCACTGGCCTTACATATGAGCATCATCATGCTCACTTTGTTGAAAATATTGTTCTAGCGTCTTTACAGCAAATTTTGAACAGGTTTTTGCCCACTGGGATACAATTATTCTCTGGCACAATACAACTGTCCATATGCACATCACTAACTTGTTAGATGCTGACATGTTGGTCTACATAAAGACAACAGGATGGACAACACTGTTAACCCTATTTCAACCTTTTTGTTTATAACGTCTGAACCACTAAAGCAATAGTATATATTGAACGTTTCTGGCTTTTTGCAACTATCTATAAAACACAAATTGTAAAAATGTCAGCTTAATTACGTCAGTGGATCAAAAAATATGTCATAACCTAAGACCGTCTATTTCCGCATAGGAAAATCCCATATAAATCGATGATATTGTTTGCAATAACTTTGCAATAACTTGTGTTTGAATAGTACTCATAACATGAAACTGAAAAAACCCTTAAAAATATATTTTTTTACGAATTTCTGGGCGATAATCCCGCTATTTAGGAATGTTTTTGTTAAAAACCCAATAACTATGTCAGAGGGCAAACAATAGATCTAAATCTAAAACCAAAATCATAATGGAAAAATGTTATCTAGAACTCTTTTAATCCTATTTCCAACAATAAGCTTTTTCAACAAAATTTGCCGTTTTAAAATTTTTGTGATGACGTCATCACAAAAATGCTGACATCAGCAAAAAAATATTTTTTGAAATTGTTCCTTTCATGATACTCTATTAGCCTACCTCATTGAATTCAAGTCTACACTTGAGAAAAAATCGACGAAATCAAAAAATATTGGGCCAACAGTCTCCTAATATTGCCTAGAATGCCAATACCAAATTTCCAGATGGTACCACGCCTTTTTTAGTCCATTGGACCAAAAATGCAAATTGGACCATTTTTGCCTGAAATTCGTACTCAAGTGAAAAAAATTGATGTATTTTTGGGGAGCCCTTACAAATTATCACCTCATATGCTGGTACCAGGAACATGGTCTAATAAGAAAAGTGGGCAGCCACTGCCACAGAGTGATAGTAATAGCCCATCAAATTTCAGTTTGGCAGACTAATAACTGAAATATATTACCAGATTGATCGTCTACTTGTAACATAAACGATTCTTTTTGCCAAATATAATCTTTAGTTAAAACATCAGTATATGCATAACATTCATCACAAACATTTTGAGCATTATTCCCATCAAGTAATATATTATACTCTACAGTGGTATTCATTCTCTGAAATATACAATTATAGTCTGCACTATTTTAGACTCAACTTCTAAACTTTGCAAACAAAAACACATTTTTTTACCAGTAACATTCTTAAAATATTTTCCCAGTCATCTAACTTGCAAGATAGTACCATGCCTTTTCGATCTGTTGGACCAGCCTTCAAAATTCCCGCAAATATTTGTCAGCAATTAAATTGCCAAAGTAATTGTAATCAAAGGTATGCTATTGGAAGTAGCCCACCAAACCAAGTGAAAGTTAAACCTAACCACATAAATATGATTTGCATATGCAGTGTTTGAAATATGTCTTTATTAAGATGGTAGAGTTTCAGGTCAACTAAACAATTGGAATACAATATTCAAGGTAAAAGTATGCCAGGTCACTGTGGAATAGAGTAGTGAAATTTCATATCAAGGATAAACACCCAAATTTTGCATGGCATTAGGATTTTACATATCCTTATTAAGTTGATAAAGTTTCAGTTCAAATAAATAATTGGAACACCATTATCAAGATAAAATTATATCAAATCAATGTGGAGGAGAGTAGTGAAATTTCAAATTATAGCCTAAAGCAATGCTCAAAAGTCACTCCTCCATAGATATGAATTATATACACATTATACATCATAGCACTAAGTATACCCCAAATAAAAAATAGAGAACACGCTCGCATGTTATAGCATTATACTATCTATACATAGGATGGTTTTTGCTTTTTATAAACAAAATCACTTATCATCTTAAAAAATTAAGGAGAGAGCTTACCCAAAATATGAAAAAATGTCTGCCAAAAAAGGTGGTCATGGTCAAAGTCTCCTAGAAAATTAAAATATCAAAAAATCTCCACTTCTCCCTTATCATCTTAGCATGTTATTTGAGTGAATGTGGTCAGGTCCTCATAGAAATCAAATGTTATCAAAAGTATCCACTTTGAAAAATCCCTTTTTCGCCGATACTCGGTCCGGAATTGACGAAATTGAAAAATATTTGGCCAGCTGTCTTGTAATATTGTCTAGAATGCCATAATAAAATTTCACACCTTTTTGGTCCATTGGACCCTTTTTGCCCTAGATGCGGGACCAGGTGGACGGAATCAAAATATATTTGGCAAGCCCTTCTAGAATATCGCCACAAAAGCTGGTACCAAATCAAATGCTAGCACTTGAGAACATGGTCTATCATAAAGAATGGAACGCCGCCGACGCCGCAAAGTGATCACAATAGTTTGAGAAAAATTATTATTTTGCTTCGGCATTATCTTGGCAAAGAAATTACCGACGTACCTGGTAAAATTCACTGATTTGCCACAACAATCACCTTAGCACACCTTGGCAATAAATTGTAAAGATTATATTACATTTGCAATACTTTAATGTATCGTTTTAATTTAAAATCTTCTTATACTCTTAAGCTTATAATCAAATAAAATAAAAAAAGTTTACATTCATTTCGAAGAAGAGTATATCTGAGAAACTTGATCAGTTATACAAATTTAATTTTCAAATGTTTGTTCCTATAAGGGACCATCTCCAAAATTCGTTACCAGGGGAAGAGTGCTGAATCAATGATCTTGCGATTGATTGGTTTCTTCGGGACTTAACACTCTTCACAATAGATTAATTTTTCTCAAAATTATTGAATTTTACTTTTTTAAAGCTGCTAAGATATCTGCTTTTGGTAACGAATTTTGGAGATGGCGCCTAATAAACATTCAATAGGGGTTTGCAAAGAATGTACAATGAGGTGTCAGATGGTGGTGTCAGATAGTGCCATGTGTACAATGTGATGCTTTCTTGTTAAATATTTTGAATGGTTACTGTATTCTGTGTTGACATCTTGCCATGTTATTTTTTATCAAATTAGTAGGTTTTATGTAAGTAGAATATCAACACAACAGCAGACGCATGTCAGGTGATATTCTATTTACGTTGGACTAATACTGGATATTTCCCACCGAACAGGTATGACGGTGACCTTGTACTTACGTCGGGCAAAGACTCCTTTTCTGTCGGACAATGTCTGATATACATAAAATGGCATAGTATGTTCTAACACAAGTATATGACCAGTATGTCTTTCGAAAATGGTGAAAAATTTACCATTTTGCATTCTGGGACGGAATGTTCAATTTTCATTTCAATTTTCACGTCTCTGAAATTGCAGGGAAGCCTTTGCAGCTAGGAGATCTGAGGGAGCGCTGTAAGCTCCCCCATGTGGAGGCTATGGGGGCAAAGTCCCCTGAATTTGTTTTCAAAATAAGGTGTCCTTACACTTTATTAAAGCTATACAAACACTGATTTCACAATTTTATATTAGATATTGTGAAATAGATAAACGATAAAACTACTTGTATTCGTTTCATACTAATAAATGTTCAAGATTTTATTGATCAAAGAAAAAGACATGTGGGAGATCTAAACAACAACGATATTATGTTCTTGTTTAATATACTTAAAATAATTTTTTTTTAATGTAAAAAAGACGTTGTTTTGTAATTTAATAATAATCTTTAAATAATTGCTAAGTGAACAAAACTTGTTTAAAGTCTGCAGCAGTAAAGACACTACTACAATGTTAAAAATTTGTTCTAGCGACTTTACTGCAGACTTTGAGCAAGTTTTTACACACTATATATTTCCAACAAATTCTATAAATAATTGGTTATAAACTTTAAAATTATAATTTAATAGATTTATACTAAAGCATATGTCTTTTAATCTATATTAATACCAACTGTTTTTTAATTGTTTATCAAAAAAAAGAAGTTTAAAAACAAATTATCTATTTAAAAACAAAGCATTATTTATTATGAAAAAAAACATTTCGAAAGTTAATTGTGATTGGATTAAAACACAATGCAAATACTGCAAACTAAATGTGATTGGTTTAAATTGCTATTCTAAGAAACTATAATAACGCGTAAATTTTGCAGAAAAGCGGAGAAACAAAAAAAGTGAAACAAGAATGTTGATGAATTTAAATCTTCACATTTCTACAAGAGAAGATAAAACGCCTCCTACCATCAGAAAGTATAGATAGAAACTTGTCTTAAAAACTCGACTTAAGCATGACACAATATGGTAGACCGTCCAGCGTTCTTTCAACACTACATCAGATGCGTTTTGTACTTATAAAAATTACACGGCGTCAACGTTCTTTCAACACTACATCGTGTGCGTTTTGTACTTATAAAAATTACACAGAGTAGTATCATAACGTGCAATATCAGGCTATATTCCAGATGATTTCCACTGAATGAATCATATTATCACAAGTCTATTTTATGTTCAAATTGGAAGTTTGATTATGTGAAGTTGCACAACACAATACCTACTGCATGTTCCTTTTAACTAGCCTGTAATAAAGATATTTGCCTGTTTAGACTACAAAGATGACTGCGATGTACTCAGAAGAAGGTGGTCGGTCATACGATACTGCGTTACTCTGGAAACTAATTTTAAAGATAGTCATATGGGATAATTAACTACATAGTTTGGATCTAAATAAAGTGAATACCAGAAGTAAAAATGCAGCGTACTCAGCCCATTAGGAGCCATCGACTGACTGTATGCTTGCCCGGGGCAAGTTAGAGCAATGCGTTCACGTATCTCTGGCAGTGAGTTAACTTAGTTGACAGTTGGAGGGGAGTAAGAACCACTAACTGTGGATTTCCTGAGCACATTATACTTCGGGTTACTTACTTACTCACAACCATAACCATATAGTACCATATCCATGTCATAACCACCATTCCACAACCATAAATATACAATAACCATACCATAATCATACCATACCCATAACCAAAACCATAATCATACCATACCCATACCGTAACCAAACCGTACCATACCGTAATCATACCCTAACCATCGCATAACCATGCCATATCATAACCATACCATATCTAGAACATATTCATAACAATACTATGGCCATACCATAACCATACCATAACCAAAGTGAACATCCAAATACTAATCCTTTACGCTTAGCGATATATAATATATATTAAATATATATCTAGCCCCCTGATTATTTTCTCTTGCTTACGAAGAAATATTACAGACGCCAACTACATTAATAATTCATGTCTAGGTGTTTATATAAACTTTAAGCATATGAGTATAGGACTATGTCTTAAGTTTATGAATGAATGACATAAATTAAATTTAAAGACGAATAAAATTATGGGTGTAAACATGAAGAAAAAATTATACGTTGTAAAGTGAAAGTTCGAGCCGGAACATATCACTGTCTCAACTCTCTCCGGCCGGAATTCCGGCCCTGACCGGAAGAGTGGCATGTCTGATCTGGTCTTTTAAACATCCTTGAGTGTATGTCACATGCATAATTACGCATATTAATTATTTTACCCAGTCCTCTTTGCGCGTTGTTCATTCTCAAAGAAGCGAGCTGTGCTTCAACATGGCTAATTTAAAAAGTTTGTTTTGATTATCAACGAAGGAAAAGCGAAAGATTTAAAAGGTATTTTCGTTATTACTTTATTAAACTTTTTAACATATTAAGGAATCATTTTTTACCGGACACTCCCTTTAAAAACAATTTTTCTGAAAATACTCCTCCACAGGTGTTTTCAGTTGTTTTAGCCATAGTGATGTTGGGCTTGAGACTTTTGTTGTCGTGCTAATCTATGGATCGGATTGTGTAATTTTTTAATGGAAATACAATTTGTTTTATATTGTTTTGGTCTTGTGACTAAACCCTCTATTCTTAAAGGATGAGCATTCAAACAATGCAAATTAGATCTGTGGGGAAGAGTAATTCTCCAAGGTTGTGTTCAATTCTGTCTTTCCTTTTTCTCTATTTTGACCAAAGCGTAATGAACTTGACATTAACTTTGTAAAGCACACCGGTATAATCTCAGAAATAAAATATGAGACATTTTACAAATTTCACCGTATAATACACACCCCAAATAAAACCAAAATGTGGAAAACAGCCTCAAGAAGTCCCTGGAGACTTATCGAATCAGGGGCTAATACATAAAATGAATTTAGGTAGCTTTTTCCATCAAATATTTAATTTGGGCGCCCAAATTCAATACTAATCTAGGTAAATATTGGTCATTTGATGCCTTATCTAGGGCCATTTATCTTGTTTTAATATTATTTTACTATCCCCTATCAAATTGAGGCTTATTTTTTAAGTTTTTCCAAATTTTAATTCTTGCCCAGAATTTTTTACCAGACACGACCAATAGCGACCAACGTCATCAAAAATTGGCTGTATTAGCCCCTGCGACTAGACTTAAAACTTAGGGTCTTTTGCAAACTTGGCGATTTCTGTTGTTCCTAGCAGCTTTTGGAACAAATTTACATTTTTGTGACATTCGTTTTGCTAATCAAAATTATAGATTTTGTCTTTAAGTTGAAATTTCGACTTTTTGCAAAATTTTCACTTTGTCTACAGTATTATTTCCAGGATTTTAGTTCTTAATACAAAACCTAAGAACTATAGCTTAATTTCAGAAAAGTAATTAAAATAGGTAATCATAACTTTTTTGTTAGAAATATGTACAAAAGCAACCTCTGTCCTCAGTGATTTGATTTTTTAAAACAATGTAGTTCTAACCCAGGGATCCAAAACCTGTTAAAAGTCAGCAGTAAAGTTGCTAGAACACTTCAAATGATGTTGATTACTGCAGACTTTGAACAGATTTTTACCTACTGGGACATTCTCGTCAAAAAAAATCAACCCTGCAGGTTATGTCCTGGGTATTAGGTTGATTCAGAATGCCAGTGGGCAAAAACTTGCTGATAATCCGTTATTTCGAGCGCATGTCTACATTCGTGGGTACTGCATGTGTTCAAATAAAATGAAGGTGTGCTTCTAAAATACCGTTTATAACATTATTAAAAATAAGTATTTTTAAAAAATAAATATTTTCAATTACAAAACACAATTTTTTGAAGTTCTAAACGCAAGTTCTTAAAAAATTATTTTTGGGAAAAAGAGTTGCAACTGTACTTACATAAATTTAATATATGTCTGAAATAAAAAAATCCCACGATAATTTGCTAAAATAACATAATAGGGCTGTTATTATTTCCTTTTAATTTTTCCACAAATTAAATTCAAAGTTCTGTTAAAAATTCGCTCTGTTTTCAATAATAAATCTGCTGCATTTATGACGCCATAACTTTTTAATTGAATAACTACTTAATGACACCGAGGATGTCATTTGAGATAATTTATCGATCTTCAATTAGCGTTACTACAGCAAGTTACGATGTTTTATTCGGACACATAATTCGGTCTTAAGTGAAAGAGAAGTATTGATAGGTGGACTATTACTCGTTCCTATATTGCATGAAATAGTATGTATTTACTGTTACTCCTTCATATATTGCATGAAAGAGTATGTATATTCATGTGAAGATGTGCAGTCCATGAAAAAGATAAAGAAAATTCTGTAAAACCATGACGAGTTTGTGATTCATACTTGTGTAATCAGGTACATAGCCTGTCCGTTAAACGGTGGTAAGAACTCAATCTTAACATCGAGTTTAAAACTCAATCTTTGTGTAACAAAACTTATTCGTAACATGTCTAGACTATCAGTTAGCGTTTTTAACAATTTTGGATATTTTGAGTGAAAGAAAAACTAAATATAAAGTCATAACGATGCTACTGCAAACGTAAAAACATGCAATGAAGCAAGCATCGTGTCACCATATTGAATTGAATTGTTAAAACATTTTTACGGATGATGACTTTAATTGCATCAGACTAAGTACACTCATGATTTCATGGCTGTCAGGCTATGTGACTAGTTTGTGAACTTTTTTTTAATTTTGTTCTCCGGCACAGAAAAAGCTGTCGCCAGTTGAAATTAGCATCAATCAATGAAATGTCGAAAGATTACGCCTTGGGTATCACTACTAAAATGGCGTCTAAACGATAATATTGACTCGTATCTCTTCCGTGGGTATCACCTAAATGACATCTAAACGATAATATTGACTCGTATCTCTGCCGTAGGTATCACTCAAATGACGTCTAAACGATCATCTTGACTCGTATCTCTTCCGTAGGTATCACTAAATGACGTCTAAAGGATAATATTGACTCATATATCTTCCATAGATATCACTGAAACGGCATATAAACAGTAATTTTGACTCATCAATGGTAAGTATATCGAAAAAGTGGATATTGATTTAGCGCTAACAAGTGGACACACGGCATCAGATCAACGTAGAAACAACCTGTGGTGCAACATACAACTTTTAAAAATGAACTGGAAACTAAGTTGCTGTTAATTATTTATTTATAAAAGACAAACGGACCTTACTGGTACTATTTCCGGTTTCAGATTCATTTGTTTCTTAAAAAATATAAAATAGGAAATTATAATTAAATTATGAGTCAAATATAATAGGAAGTTTAATATTTCCCATAGCAACCATGGTCAATTTCCTTAGCAACCAGACAATGTTTCAGATTTATTCGTTTCTTGAAAAATTAAGGCTGAAATACACGATCATTTTAAAATGATCATTTTTAAATGTTTATTTAAAAATGACTGTGTATTTCATGAAAACATGAAGAAAAGTACCGGTCATTTCAAATGATCATTTAAAATGATCATTTAAACGTGTTTGACTTTCATCATTTTAAAATGATGAACTTTGAAGATGAAAAATTATGAAAATTCTAGACTCTATTGTTTTCCTCAAATTTTTATGGCGCCAATTCGTTTAACAGTTTTTTTTACCATACAAAAAGTAGATTTTTAAATGATTCACAGGGTTCACATCATTTTTAACGATGAGACAAAATGATCATTTGGTGCCATTTTAAAATTATCGTGTATTTCAGCCTTTAAAGTCAAATATAATAGGAAAATTAATATTTCCTATAGCACCATGGCCAAATTCCTTAGCAACCATGTATTCTTAGCTGTTTTCAGGGGTAAAACAGGATATTTTTCCATTCTAAGATTTTAATTGAGTAGTAGGGTTGATTGAACGTTGTTTCATAATTTGGCAATAAAGTTGATATTGTGTGAAAGACCAGGTTGTTTATAAAAGAGAATTTCTCAATCTTTTATACAGCAAAACATGTAAGAATGTTAAGCAGGTATTTTCTATAAGTGTTTAATGATTATTGGATAAGTAGGTAGTACTGAAGGGAAAATACCAATGAAGCTTTTGTGTTTCATTGTCCTTAAATTATATAGGTTTTCGTCCTCATATAGCTGTACATTTCAACACAGATTATACCAAAAATTTGTACCGAACAGATGTACTGAAGCTTCAATACCTCATCGGTAGTACCAAAGTATCGGTAGCGTACCGATGAATAGACATTGATCCCTTACGTTTTTGAATTAACATAAAAAGTTCTGCAGGTACTTTTGTGATGTTTACTGCATTGAAAATTTATTCAGCTGACATCTGTCATTATCATAAAATCCATCATTACTTAATACCCTCGTCCCTCGTCCATACTTCTTCATAATTGCAGCTGTTTTTTGAAAACACTACGTGATCCACACACTAATCTTTTCAAAGATTCTTTTTTCAATGACTTTCTGCTAGAAAGTTTGTTTCTAAATAATAGTTGTTAGTGATAATAAATGTGACATCTTGTGTTAATACTTACTTTGTTACTTTGTTATCGGTTCAGGAAATTATCTCCAAAGATTAGCAATTGATGCGCATCTTCCAGTTTT